>JAWPHD010008737.1:0-111618 GCA_037043455.1 Cyrtodaria siliqua | reverse complement strand
CTAGTTTTCGAACTTGTTCGAGCTTTCATTAATATTAACAATCTGATTAAGTTTGGTAAAGATCAGATGAACAATGAAGCCCCTATCGTCTTGAACGAGGCAAAATATAGCATTTTTAACTAATTCAAGGGCCATAACTCCGCTGTTACTTGTTCGAAATGGCTGGTTTTCAAACTTGTTCGAGCTTTCAATAACATTAACAAGCTGATAAAGTTTGGTAAAGATCGGATGAACAATCAAGCCCCTATCATCTTAACGAGGCAAAATATAGCATTTTTAACTAAATCAAGGGCCACAACTCCGCTGTTACTGGTCCGATATGAATGGTTTTCAAACTTGTTCGAGCTTTGAACGACATTAACAATCTGATAAAGTTTGGTAAAGATCGGATGAACAATAAAGCCCCTATCTTCTTAAAGAGGCAAAATATAGCATTTTTAACTAAATCAAGGTCCATAACTCCGCTGTTACTATTCCGATATAGCTGCTTTTCGAACTTGTCCGAGCTTTCATTGATATTAACAATCTGATATAGTTTGGTAAAGATCAGATGAACAATGAAGCCCCTAGCGTCTTAACGAGGCAAAATATAGCATTTTTAACTAAATCAAATGTTGGTGTTACGTGAATGGATCTGCATAAAATACAACAACACACATATTAACCTTGGATCTGCAAAAATCTTGTGAACCGCTTTGGTCTAGTGGTAAAGCATTGGACCCATAATCAAAGTTGTGAGTTTGATCCTCATCATGAGCATATATATTGTGACCCTGAGCAAGACACTCAATCTGTAGTTGCTAGGTAATGGTTCTACTCAGGAAGATATTGAGAATGATTAAAATAATTTCAAAGAGCTTTCGTTACAATCAAGGTAAAATAAATAAGTTTAAAGTAACGGATCCTCAAAAAATGCGACAACACACATATTAACCTGGTGTCATGTGAATGGATCTGCACAAAATACGACAACACACATATTAACCTGGTGTCATATGAATGGATCTGCACAAAGTATGATAACACACATATTAACCTGGTCACGGTCATGGTAATGGATCTGCACAAAGTATGATAACACACATATTAACCTGGTGTCACATGAATGGATCAGCACAAAATACACATATTAACCTGGTCTCATGTAAATGAATCTGCACAAAATACAACAACACAAATATTAACCTGGATGATTATTTTATTGTATCATATAGGCAGAAATGATATCAGAAAGTGTTGAATAACAGTTGCATAAAAATAATATATGTCTAACAAAGTAACAAACATTATAAACACATCTATTTCACCAGTCCCAAAGAAACTAAAATACTAAATACATTGTAATAGTTCACTGAAACTGCAGATTGAAACTCTGCAGAAAGATAAATCCATTTTTATATTTCTAATCTAAAATGAAAAACATTTTTGAATTATATCAAACAATACATGTTTAGAGTACTCAAATGCAAAATTGTCAGAACCAATCAGATTTATTCCCTATAATATTTTCTGAAATATCTTGACATTGTATGGTTTAAAAAATGTTGCCTTATATAAGGCTCGAACCCAGAACCTTTGGTTCAGTAGACACATAGTAGATGACGCTCTGACCGACTGCGACAAAGGCGAAGTTGGTTTGTTGCGGTATTAAATAGTATATAACAAATGCCACGATCTGCAATCTGATTGGTTCCGATAATACACGATCTGCAATCTGACTGGTTCCGATAATACACGATCTGCAATCTGATTGGTTCCGATAATACACGATCTGCAATCTGATTGGTTACGATAATACACGATCTGCAATCTGATTGGTTCCGATAATTTGGCACCTGAGTGATCTCCAATGTTTGGCAATATTAAATATTTGAATTTCTCATCTAAATTTTTTGAGAAGATTTTGCTAGGATTCTATAAATCTTGTATACTGTACTTGTTAGGGACCAGTTTTCGTCTAAGCCCAGTTTCTGTAATTCTCATTTAAAAACTGTTTTTTACGCTGCAAATTACTTACGCGATGTTACTTATTGACAGACGTTTAGCACTGAAGATTGGAAACAGAAGAAACAACCAAAAAGTAAATAAGCGGTACAAAAACGAAAGGGATTTCTTCTAAAATTGTGTTTACTTCCTTATATGGCGTTGGGGATGCGCGCACATACTGCCGGATAATAAATTATTTAAAAAGATAACACTGTTATGGCGTCATATTTTTATCACACTTCGCGGGACGCAGTTAAAATATACCGTGATAATCTATTTTGACCAAAGAGAAGCAACTCGTACAACCTGTATCTATTTGATTTATACAGAGTTACCCATCGTTATAGTGTAAATTGTCATCGTGGAACATTTTACATTGACGTTACTAGGCGCATTGTTATAGCGATCGAGCTGAATGATGGAACAATGCAAACATATCATTTTTGCAAAGAAATTGTTGAATAGACTTGCAAACATGTTTTTAATTCATAAAAGGTGACTGTATCATGACCTAGTTGAATCTATCACGCAATAAAAAACATGACGGAAACAGGGTTCGGGAACAAAATGATTTCTCAGTTTTAGTCTATTATAAAAAGGTCAAAAGTGCCGCTTCGATAATTTATATAAAACAAAATTCTTTGGTGTCAAATTTCCAGGAAAAGGTAACCTAATAGAAAGTAGAGTAAAAATTATCAGGATACATAGATTTGTCTGAAAAATTAGTTCATGTTTACATAAGTGACGGAAAGTGGCCCGCGACCAGTAGACACACAAGTGTACATAGTTACTAAGTGTTTAATACAATTTTTTAATAAAAGGTTTTATTAAGCCCATTGCAACCAATCTAGTTTTTAAGATAACAGAAATTATTTAAACTTCTTTCTGAAAGCTTCAAAAACAAATCCACGTTCTAACTCATACTGTTAACACTGAGCAGTTAACACTGAATAGTTTACATTGAATATTTTACATTGAATGGTAAACACTGAATAATATATTTAAAGGCAATCTCTGGAACTGGTGAAAAGCACTGTGCATGTGGGTAATTTACACTTAATTTAAAAAGTGCTATCTGACCTTGTTTTATTTAAGGTTTTTATACAGGCACAATTTAAATGAAATCAATATGTATATCGAAACAGTAGTTTATTTTCCTAAGAAAATAATATCCAATTGAATAAAAATCTCAAAAATTGTTTCTAAAATGTAAAAAAATAAAGAAAAACAACAACAATTTATTCATAAGAAAGTCTGCTTGGGTTGGAAAAATATAATCGAAAATCAATATCAAAATATCCTCTGTGTGCCTTTTTGAACATTATATCCTATAATTATAGTGTCAAGCCCAAATTAGGCCCCAGTTAAAAAATATGACTTTTGTTTCTCAGAAAGCAGATTTTCTATATGATGCTTTTGCTACACTAAAATATAACATAAATAAAACAATACAAAACTATATCTTGTTAACTATTGAAATGTTAACACACAAAAAAACAAGATGTCACATCACACATATATTTTTTCAAGTTTAGTCTACCCCACCCCACCCGCCCTCCCTCACCCTCACCCCCAACCCACTTACCATGTATGAATAGTCAATGCCTTAGTGATTCAAGCCACATTACACAATGTATTGTACACCTATCAAAAAAACAAAACCCTAAAAGTTGAATATTACTAGAAAATTAATCAGCACTATTTCATGACATAATAATCCTCTTCTTTTTAACAGTATCATTATTGAATATATTAACTATTCGGAATGTTATAAAAGTATAAAGAAAGGAAGATACACCATCTAAATAATTAAAATAAGAACCAATATGAACAAAGGCAGGGCAACACTATAAACCCCATGAAGAAACATAAAATGAACAAGAAATGTCACAGTAAGTGACAAATGCCCCCCGAAGTGACTTGTAAGTGTGACCTTGACCTTGGAGCAATATGAAACCAACAGATATATTTAAAAAAAAAAAAAAAATCAAATAAAACAAACAATAAA
Organism: Cyrtodaria siliqua; assembly: GCA_037043455.1. Classification (NCBI taxonomy): domain Eukaryota; kingdom Metazoa; phylum Mollusca; class Bivalvia; order Adapedonta; family Hiatellidae; genus Cyrtodaria; species Cyrtodaria siliqua. The sequence goes on along the minus strand of JAWPHD010008737.1, from coordinate 107,624 downwards.
AATCAAATAAAATTTAAAAAAATAAATAAATAAATAAAAAAATGTTTTTGTTTAAAAAAATTAAAATTAATTATTTTTTTTCGCGACACGACGTCTTGTGGTGAGCAATTGTGTGAACTTATTTGAACATCCATCGATTATTGTCAGAGTTATGAAGCGGACACGAATGTACAGACGAACGGATTTTGACCTTTGATCTCTAAGTGTGACCTTCACCTTGGAGCCACAGACCTGGATTTTGTGCGCGACATGTCTTGTTGTGGTGAGCAATTGTGCGAAGTTATTTGAAAATCCGTCCATTATTGTCAGAGTTATTAAGCGGACACGAGTGTACAGACGAACAGATTTTGACCTTTGACCTCTAAGTCTGACCTTGACTTTGGAGCCACGGACCTGGTTTTTGTGCGACAAGTCGTCTTGTTGTGGTGAGCAAGTGTGCAAAGTTATTTGAAAATCCGTCCATTATTGTCAGAGTTATGAAGCGGACACGATTTCACACGCGAACGATTGTTCACGCGACTACTAAATGCCACCCTTCGGGGGGCATAATAAAACAATAACATACCTCAAACAAAGCTTCAATAATTCAATTGTAATAAATAAAATTCTTCCAATACACATGAAATTTAAAACAATTGAGTTTTGGTTTTCATAAAAACAAGTACTGCGGTTACCACATTTATATGGCTGAGGTTTTATGGAAATGTTAGGTCCCCACCCAAGAAGATGACCGTGCAGACTTTTTCCAGAACGCTTTTCATAAAAACAAGTGCTTGCAGTTACCACATTTATTTGGCTGAGGTTTTATAGAAGTAGTTAGGTCCCCACGCAAGAAGATGACCGTGCAGACTTTTTCACGCAACTGCATTTTCTAATATCATGTGTTCGGTCAATCCAAGTGAACCAATAGCATTGCTGTTTTAACCACTTATCAACACAATGTTTAGGTTATTATGTGAGAAACAGTTGTTGAGGTCAAGGATACCATATTTCTTAAAGGGGCAATGTCCGTAACTTTTAGGTTATAAAACACAAAATAATTACGTTGACAAACATAACACACCAACCATTATGGAATATTTGCTGAAAAAAAATATACGCGTTTGACGGAATTCAATAGAGGTACAAAAAATCTGGGGTTGAACTCATAGCCCACACTAAAAATAAAACTCGCGGGTAATAACAGTCGACTGCACAATAGTTGAGCGCGCTCACAACTGAGCTAAACGGGCTAGATGTATTACGCAAGACATACCTGTACTAATGGATGTCACGTGATCAGCAGAAAATGTAAATAATGCGGTCCCGCATTGTTTACAAACACTCAATATCACCTTACTTAAGGACAGTGTCCCTTTAATTTATATGCAAGAACACAATATTGATAAACATTCCATGTATTGTATTAGGATATACAATATTCTAAACTGTTTCCTTTCTTACAAAAAAAAATGTATTTACAACCTACAGCAATAAGAATGTTTTAAATGCTGAAACAATAAATGCAGTTGAATACAAAGTGGTAAACAGCCAATTAAAAGACGTTACATATGTCACATGATTTACACAAGAACTGAATGGCAACATCTTACATTAATTTTTTATTTTTTTTCGTGTTTAATAGCATACCGTTTTATTGGCTGGACATCATTTTTTGTTGATTCCTATAAACAATAACAAATAACAATAACAACTCAGCAGCATTCATTATACTCGTATATAAGAAGCTCAGCGGTGCCAATGAGGTTTGAACCGGTTCCCCCGGATTTTAAGTCCGGAGTGATATCCACTACCCACTCCAGGACCTAGATGGCAAAGGTAACTTGGGTGTTGTCCGATACATTTGATAAACTTCTGTAAGCTTTAGCTGCATGCATTTAGTAGGGACACAAAACATTTATGATGGCAACATTACTTCCAAATTCAAGTTATTGGGAATTTACTGTCACTATAGTATCATTGTATATTTAAGAAAGAATATACAACTTTCTCAAGTTATCTGGAATTTACGGTCACTATTGTTATCATTGTATATTTAAGAAAGAATATATAAATGCATAAACATGCAGAAGGTATAATGAAATGAAAAAATGAGCAAAACAGTATTTACATATTGATTAACGCTGAAAATGCTAAAAACAAACAATCAATCGAAGGAAAAAAGAAATATGAATATGATGATCTCACAATGGGTATAATAAATGCAATTTACGGTACACACCAGCTTCATATTCAGTTTGACAATGGAACCATGCATGCTCTCAGTTCCGTAGCGATCGGTAAAAATTTTAGTATATTGTAAATTTGATACACTGCTGTGATGTCTGCAACATTACATAGAAATCACCGAGGTATGTACAAATTGTAACAAACTGTTTAACGTTCGATAGACAACTGAACCCATAGCATTTGTTTACAGAAAAACAAACAAGCAACCCAGCTAGAATACATGCTACAGTTCAAGAGCAATCAAATCTGCTTGGATTGTCATTATAACGCAAGGCAAAAGACGTGTTTGAGCACCTAACATTCAAACAAACATCTCCTTGAACCGGACTGACATAGTGAGTCCAGCTCTCAGATCTAAAAAATAGTAACACACATACTAAAATAACATTATTTATGGAGCAATTTGATCTGGTTCTATGGGTTATAATTTCTCAGCAGGAAGTGTCGTCAAATAGTGTGACTTATGCGGTGACACCAACGACGGACGTTGTATGTCTTATTATGTGGCGTCAGGCAACAGATGGCGTTTTAACATCACTGATGCTCGTGAAAAAGTGTGCAAATAAATCGGGTAATTCTTAGTGAGCAATTAAAATGGACTACCCCACCCAGTGGCGCAGCTACCACACCCAGTGGCGCATCTGCCTAGAGGCACTAGCATCACTAACCTCGGTAACCCGGCCCGATTCTGGACCCAGAACCAGGGCCTGGGGAAAATAGATTTGAAATCGTCCCGAACTTTGGGGCGATATTGGCGAGATTTTGAGAGATTCTACGAGACTTTCTAAAAACATATTTTCTAGCTAATTTAATATTAGTTTCATATTTTAACTTAGGAATTTAACTGGTGCATCAACAATTGACGTTGTACGATAAATCCATTGTGCCTTCACATCATTTCAGATGCAGCTTAACGCTCCTGCACTGATATCACTCAAGTAAAACATGCATACTTTGAGACTAAAAACCAGACTAGGAATTCTGCTTCTGATAATAGCCCTCTATGCATGCTCTCCTTTGCCAAGTTGTACATGCCAACTTCTGACAGGCCAAGAAGGGAAATCTGGTACCGGAAATATAATTGGCTTAATATGGAGACTGTTATCAGGCTAATATTAGCGATATTAGCAATATTTACCTTTGAAAGATTATAAAAATCATGCAAATGCCACTTAATTTTATGTTCACATTTAATCACAATTTTATATTGTTAATAATTATCCTTTGATTTTTCAGAGGGGTGGATAACTGCAAAATATCATTTGGGATTTGGCAGGTATGAGTTAATGCACCTACTGTGTAATACAGACAACTGTGTAACACGTAAGATGCAATGGCATGTGTTACATTACACAGCATATATCACTGTGTAACATGGAAGATGCAATGGCATGTGTTACATTACACAGCATATATCACTGTATAATATGGAAGATGCAATGGCATGTGTCACATTACACAGCATATATCACTAGTATGTAACATGGATGCAATGGCATGTAATACATTACACAGCATATATCACTTATTGACTGTGCTTTATGTAAATGCACTGAAAGTCATACACAATCTGAAGCATGCATGAAAGGGTAGATAATTATGTAACACGCTGGTCTAATTGAATTACTGCAAAACGGATCAAATTAAATGCTACAGCAAAAAAAATAATTTCAACAGTTAAATTTCAAAAGAGCAAATTCGCTGATTACACAATTAAATTACTGAAAAAATAGAGCAAATTAGGTTTAACAATTAAATTACTGAAAAATAGAGCAAATTAATTAGGTTGAACAATTAAATTACTGAAAAATAGAGCAAATTAATAGGTTTAACATTTAAATTACTAAAAAATACAACAAATTGATAGATTTAACAATTAAATTACTGAAAAAATAGAGCAAATTAATGTTTAACAATTTAAATTACTTAAAAAATAGAGCAAAAATCAATAGGGTTAAAAATTAAATTGCTGCATCAAATAGCGACTGTCTTGTCTACACAATCGGACGACTGAAAAATACAGCAAAATAATTGGTGTTAACGGGTAATTTGCCGTAAAGTTAAGCAAATTGATTACACAATAAAATTACAGGGAATTAGAGCAAACTGGTTGTCTACACAAACTACTAAAAAAATACAGCAAATTAATTGGTTAATCAGTCAATTGCCACAAAGTAGCAATTTAAACAGTAGAGCAAACTGATCGAATTAACATAATCAATACAAGCAATGTTGAACAATTGTCTGAAGCCGTATTATGTGCATTGTAGATTTATAAGCATCAAGTAGAGCAGAGTCTAACTAATGTTGTAAGAACTTGTGGCCCGACCCGTTTGTATATTTGGCAATAAAATATATTTAAACCAATCAAATACTGGAAAATGGAACATTTTAATTGGTTACGGATCTCTTTCACCCTCAGCACTTTGGAATGTCTCGTTACTTGAATCGTGACTGGACTGGCGTTCTATTGTTGTTACTATTGCCGCGTGTTCATTTAAAATTTGCTCCAACTTTTTCTTTCTCTGTTTAGCGTCTTCCTGAAAGGGTAAACAAACAAATCATTGAGTGCAAATTCAGCAAACATTTTTCTAAAATTTCGAAAAGCAATTCATAGCTGCAGAAATGTATCATTCATATAAATTTAAAAATAAAAAGCTCCTTTAAACAAACATTATTTGTGGTTAACTAAATAAAGTCCTCATGTATATAAATAATAAAGTCAGAACTCAATGTTCATAACTCAAATGCAACTCACTGTTCTAAGATCTGATCACACAAAGAAAGGACTCATTTAGCTATATATATATCAACTTGATAAAGCCAGCTATATATATATCGACTTGATAAAGCCAGCTATATATATACCGACTTGATAAAGCCTTAGGAGCTGTAATAAATGACAACCTGAAAGACTATAATTGGAGTTATTGCCCTTGGACTTACAGCATTTCATCGTCTGGATTAGTTATGTTTTCTGGCATGCAAAGCAATAAAACAGACCACTGAACATGCATTACAGTTAATGCATTAATTAAATAAATAATTAAAACGTCTTCTTCATTCCCTGAAAATCTGCTTTAAGGACATTTCCTACAGTTATTTCCTATGAACAGAACTTTTTTTTCGATTTGGTACATAGTTAGAACTACCTTTTCTATGCATATTTCACCTTTAAAACAAAAGTTTTTGTCATCTATAAGCAGTATATTATGTAAAGTTAGAATATTTTGTTATTCTAGAATCCCTGTACATGAGCATTTAGACATTTCTGACCAACTTTCCCCCATGAATATCACTGATAGTTAGGCATGCATGCATATCTGGACAGCTAACCCATCTATGGGTTGAGTAAGCATGCATATTTACTCTATGGGTTGAGTATGCATGCACATCTAACCCATAGAGTAAATATGCATGCAGATGGGTTAGATGTGCATGCATACTCAATCCATAGATGGGTTAGATATGCATGCATACCTAACCCATAGAGTAAATATGCATGCAGATGGGTTAGATGTGCATGCATACTCAATCCATAGATGGGTAAGATGTGCATGCTTACTCAATCCATAGATGGGTTAGATGTGCATGCATACTCAATCCATAGATGGGTTAGATGTGCATGCATACTCAATCCATAGATGGGTTAGATGTGCATGCATACCTGACCCATAGAGTAAATATGCATGCATACTCAACCCATAGATGGGTTAGATGTGCATGCATACTCAATCCATAGATGGGTTAGATGTGCATGCATACTCAATCCATAGATGGGTTAGATGTGCATGCATACTCAATCCATAGATGGGTTAGATGTGCATGCATACTCAATCCATAGATGGGTTAGATGTGCATGCATACTCAATCCATAGATGGGTTAGATGTGCATGCATACTCAATCCATAGATGGGTTAGATGTGCATGCATACTCAATCCATAGATGGGTTAGATGTACATGCATACCTGACCCATAGAGTAAATATGCATGCATACTCAACCCATAGATGGGTTAGATCTGCATGCATACCCAACCCAAAGATGGGTTAGATATGCATGCATGTCTAACTTATGTTAGATATCTATGTGGGTCAGATATGAACAAAGGAGATTCTAGAATTAAAATTGTTCTAACTTTAGAATTTCAGATAATACCGATAATAGAGTATTACTGCTTTATAAGTTCAATACCACCTAATTTATGCACAAACCAAGAAATTTAATCACATAAATCAAATAGAATTACATTAACTTTATTCAAACTTAATGTATATGATATTATTCTATTTATATATACACATACGTGAAAATAGAGTGGAATATTATTTTTACCGTCTTGCAGAGCCTTGGAATATGGCAGATTTAAATAGGAAAAAATAAACATTTTGAAGAAGAAAAAAAGTATTTCCTTTGAAATGGTTTTTTTTCCTCAAAACTTCTGTATTTTTAGCAAATATTGTGTACTTCAAGATAATAACATAAAAAACAACAACATGCACCATACTTTATTTTTTTGAGAAAAGGCAAATCAACAAATTTCTAAACTGTCTAAACAGTTGATTTTTGGTTCATGATTATGAAGACAAGTGAAAAATACATAACATTTTAAAAAAGTATGCTATTTGTGTACATAGGCGCTCATGGGCAGGTATGTGCAAAAAAGATGTGAACAACTGTATGAAATGTCCTTCAATACAGACAACACAATTAATGAACAATATGTAAATGACATCTACATGACACTGATTAAGTAACTGGGCACTTGTAAAGAGTGCATCTATGTAACACAGGTTATGTAACACAGCATATGTAAACAATGCATCTATATATGACACTGATTATGTAACCTAACACATGTACCGGTAAAACAATGCATATATATGACACTGATTATGTAACCCACCACATGTAAACAATGCATCTATATGACACTGATTATGTAACCCGGCACATGTACTGGTAAACAATGCATATATATGACTATGTAACCCACCACATGTAAACAATGCATCTATATGACAATGATTATGTAACCCGGCACATATAATGCATCTATGTGACACTGATTATTAACTTGGCACATGAAATAATGTATCTACGTGACACTGTTTATGTAACCAGGCACATGTAAACAATTCATCTATGTGACACTGATTATGTAACCCTGCACAGATAAACAATGCATCTATATAACACTGATTAGAGTCTTTTTCATTTCAAGCATTTAAACAAACCAAACAGTTATTTTCTGGCTATCTGGCTCTTTGGAGAACAGTCAAATTATTACCCCTGGGGATGACCATATTCACTATTGCCCTCGACCTTAGTAAAACCCTCGACCTTAGTAACACCCTCGTTTAACAGTGTAACATGTGGTCCATACCACCTCAGGGCAATAAAGAAGTTGTATATTGATTTGCATCTTTTAGAATTTAGGCCAAAAATAAAATTATGTTTGTTTCCCCTTCCCGACCGACCCACCGAAATTGCCGCGACCCGAATTATTATTTAAAATATATATATATTTTTTTTTTGTGTCTTAAATGTGTCTTATAGGTAGCATGTATTCCAGTTTTGATCTCAAATAAAAGAAATGAAATAAAAAAAATATTTTACCTACCTACCTACCCAACCCTTTTTTGCATGGGTCGGGAAGGGGAAACAAACATAATTTTATTTTTGGCCTTATATAAAACTGTCATACTCTTGTGCATGATACCAGTTCATTACATGTTAGTGATACCTTCATGAATAATCATGATATACTACATTCCAGCATGCATTATTATAAAATACTACAAATAACTACAAATGTGTCCATAGGACATGGATGCCCTCGCTTTTGCTTCCATATTACAAATTTTGCTTATGACATTGATGAACTGAATAAATGTGCAACGTTTCCAAGCACTTGACATTCGAGGCTTTGTGAGGCCATTGTAAATGCTCCATATGCCCAATCCCTAAGACATATTTTAAGTTCTGTATTTTAAGTTCTGAATTTGTTGGCAAGCTTTTGCTTACAACGTAGAGAGAATTTGTTGGTATGCTTTTTTACTCTAAATTCAAGGCCTTGATGAGATGACAAAAGACGCAAATTTATTTTGAACTCCCTCCATGCATGCAAGAGTTATGGAGTGGATTGGACATGAAATGGGATGGACGGACAGACCCAGTGACCAAAAATGCAATCCCAAGCTTCCTTTTCATACAAGCGATCAACACACCAAGTTTAAGGTCAATATCTCATTCCTAACTAAAGTTAATGAGTGGAAAATATTTTTAGTAACAGTGACCTTGACCCCAGTGACCCCAAATGCAATCTCAAACTTCCTTTTTATATAACTACCTACCAGGAAGTTTCAACTCAATATCTCATTCCTAACTGAAGTTATTCAGTGGAAACCATTTTGCTATTTTTAGTAACATTGACCTTGACCCCAGTGACCCCAAATGCAATTCCAAGCTTCCTTTCCATATAAGCTACCTATCTGGAATGGTTCATCCCAATATATGAGTGGAAAATATTTTTAGTAACAGTGACCTTGACCCCAGTGACCCCAAATGCAATCTCAAACTTCCTTTTTATATAACTACCTACCAGGAAGTTTCAACTCAATATCTCATTCCTTACTGAAGTTATTCGGTGGAAACCATTTTGCTATTTTTAGTAACATTGACCTTGACCCCAGTGACCCCAAATGCGATTCCCAGATTCCTTTCCATATAAGCTACCTATCTGAAATGGTTCATCCTAATATCTCATTCCTAACTGAAGTTATTGTGTGGAAACAAAAAGTGACAGACTGACGGATGGAGTGCAATCCTATAGTCCCAAAGGCCATAATTCTGGAAATACTGAGGTGATGGGGCCGATCATCAAACTTGGCCGAGACATTGTGCACACATACCATTTGACCAAGTTTGGAAAATATGCAATAACAATTAGCCAAAGAAGAGTGCGGACACCGTTAATTTATGATGTTTTAATACCGATATTGCAAGGGTCATAACGCTGAAATTACTGCGGTGATTTAATGGCCGATTATCGAACTTGGATCGAGGCATTGTGCTGATATATCATTTGGAAAAGATCCGATAAACATTAGCTAAGTTAGAGTGCGGACATCATTTTTGCATGGACGAATGCACGGATCGACAGGGGTTACACTATATGCCCCTTCATCATTCTTCGAATGGCGGGGGTATAAAGAAGATGTTAGTTAAAATAATATGCCAATACACCTGTTTATAGTTAGGCAAATGTCAACATGCATGCCCGTATGCAAATTTTGACAACTACAATATAGTGTGTGTCCTGCAGTTGTTAATATGACCTACCATAATATAAACATAAAGTACATATTTTAAAGAACTTTTCAAGTAGGTAATTAATACACCTTAGGCCATACCAATTTGATAAATAGTTCTTTGGGTTTTCAGTGGGGAAAAGAGGAGCGAGCGAACAAATTTTTTTCTTTTTTCTTTTCCGATTTTGAACAGGCGAGTGCTTTTAACCTGAAGCCAGAGGGTTATTTTTTTTCGTCAGCCATTTATTTTACTTGCGGGCGATTTTTTTTATTTTTTTATTTATGATCGTTGATCTCTTGATGCGGACGTTCCAGAGAATGACGAATCAGATTGGTATGGCCCTATACACAAATAGTAAGATGTCTAGAAATATCTAAAAAAATAATGTATTCTGCAGTCTTGTGCTTACTGACAAAGCTGCATCAGACAGTATACTGTAGATCTATTCCCTCTAATGAAAGATATAAGGTTTGTAATATTATTAATTGCTACATCTTGTTTATGATATTTTAAACATCTTTATGTTATGATAAGTAATGCTAATAGATACAAATTCTTAGACATTTAGGAAATTATAACTCATATCTGGTTATCAAACCATAATTATGTATTAGTATCTCATTTTGGGGTTGGAGTCTGATTTTTTCTCATAAATGATGAGAGAGAGAGAGAGAGAGAGAGAGAGGATAGAGAGAGAGAGAGAGAAAGAGAGAGAGAGATCTTTAACATCCTCAGCGAAAGGTCTCAGACACATGGGATAGCCAGTTTACATAGGCATTTAATGGACAAGTCTAATGCAAATTGTCTGCAAGATAACACACCGATGAAACAGTGGTGCCAGTGAAGTTTGCATACCCGAGTCCTCCGTGCCATCTTCTAAGCCACATCAGCTCCTTTAATACCTCATTTTGAAACCACATCTCTGATAATGAAGTGAACCACTACATCTCGCATCTCCCATCAATAAGCACAAATTGGTTTTTAATGTGTGTGCATAGAGCTTACATCAATCAGTCCTTAACTGTTACACAAGATTTCGAATGTATTTTCTTTTTATAAAGTGAAAATAAAGTGAAAAGAATTCAAATAAATGCTGTATCAAATATTACAATTTGTAAAAGCTGCAGGAACACCTGGTTTGTGATAATTCCAGCGGTGATGCCGAACTAAAAATAGCAGAATACTAGTATATGTATCTGTACCTGGCAGATAGTGGTTTCATGTGTGCCTCACAACTGTGAAGATGTGGGTTTGAGACACAGTTGCAGAACATTAGGCTTATAATGGTGGGCAAGTCACCATTCGTTATCTATTGGAGTAATGGAGTACATCAGGATTGGAATTTTTTTTGGAATTTTTCAAATACATCATTTATGTTTTTAATTGAAAACAAGACGCTGAATTATAGCAGAGCAATACACGTCCCCTACTGGGCATTTCTTTAGTAACAGTGACCTTGACCTTTACCATAAATGCAATCCCAAACTTGCCTTTCATATAAGCCACCAACACACCAAGTTTCAGGCCAATATCTCATTTCTAAGTAATGTTAATGAGCAGAAACAGTTGTTCTATTTTTAGTAACAGTGATCTTGACCTTGAACCCAGTGACCCCAAATGCAGTCCCAAGCTTCCTTTTCAAATAAGCTACCTACCCATAAAGTTTCATTGCAATATAGTTATTGAGCAGAAACCATTTTTCTAGTAACTGTGACCTTCACCTTGACCCCAAATGGCCCGAAGCTTCCTTTTTCTATAAGCTACCTACCCATAAAGTTTAATTCCGAAAGTCAAGGAGCAGAAACTGTTTTTCTATTTTTAGTAATTTTTAAACCTTGACCATAAATGCAATCCCAAACTTGTTTTTCATATAAGCCACCTACAAACCAAGTTTCAGACCAATATCTCATTTCTAAGTAAAGTTAATGAGCAGAAACAATTGTTCTATTTTTAGTTACAGTTACCTTGACCTTGATCCCAGGCCCCCAAATGCAATCCTGAACTTGCTTTTCGTATTAGCTACCTACGCACCAAGTTTCAGGCCAACATGTCATTCCTGACTTAAGTTATTGTGCAGAAACTTTTTTTTTTGTAGTAACACTGACCTTGACCTTGAACCAGTGACCCCAAATGCAATCCCAAGCTTCCTGTTCAGATAAGCTACCTAACCATCAAGTTTCATTCCAATATCTCATTCCTAACTTAAGTTATTCAGCAGAAGCCATTTTTCTATCTTTAGTAACAGTGGTTTCTTGTGTATGCTTTACAATTTCTGTTTTTGACATATCAATAAAACAAAACGATGTGCATGATCTCCTCATTCCCTTTTACCTACACACACGTTTTCATTAAATTATAGCATTTTTTTTTTATCAAAGGATCCATATATTTTGTGTATTTTTACTATTTCTGTTGCCATAGTAACCATAATTTTTGTCAAATCAACAAAATCAAATAACGGGCATAATCCCCTCATCGCCCTCTACCAACATACCAAGTTTCATAAAATTATTTTCAATACTTTTCTCATTATCGCAGGATCCATATTTGTTGGGACAGATTACAGAATGTATCTAATGTACTCATTTTAGGCATCAGAGTATGAAGTTTAAAGACTAGGACTATTGGAGTGTTAGAAGTTGAGCTTACCAAAAAGTATAACTTGAACTTAAAGTGTTAACAGTATGTCAATGTGTCAAAGTCGGTCAAGGTCGGTCACCTGGTATAAGGTGTTTTAGAAAATGAGCTGACCACAAATTTTGTAAAGACATATGGACGTAGAGAAGGACATGAATAGGTACCACTATACATGTATGCCCACACCATTACAGTGAAGCTTGGTACCACTATACATGTATGCCCACACCATTACAGTGAAGCTGGGTACCACTATACATGTATGCCCACACCATTACAGTGAAGCTGGGTACCACTATACATGTATGCCCACACCATTACAGTGAAGCCGCATTAGAAGTAAAAATAAAAAGAACACTGGATATATTCCGGGGTAACAACATTAAGCGCAAAATACAGCATGCTGGATAAATCGTGCAGTTGTTTCTACTAGTTACATTATACATTACAATATCAGGCATTTACCGTATTTCCCCTAATAGTAGTGACCGGGCGCTACGCAAATGCCAAGGGGCCGCTCTTATAAAACTAAAAAAAATGTTTTTTGATAAGTGTTAATACAAAATACTGAGCTTTTTTTTTTTTTTTTAAATATTCGATAATAAGAGTAGGGCAGGTTCCCGGATTCCTATGTATCCTTCCCCTCTCTCTCTGGGGCGGCTCTAAATAACCTATACTGTGTTGATGAGCCGTGAAACAACATTCAATTTTTTTTAAAAGATGGGTGGCGGGATGGAGGAGACTATTGTTTGGGGCGGTTGTTTCAGCCAAAGATTTTTTGAACTTTTTAGACAAAATTCATCTACTACCTAAATAAGTTGTATAACAGTGAAACATGACATTGTTTTTAGTGGTAAATAAAAATGCCTTACTTTTCAAAATCCATTGAGAAATTGATGGGACATTTTCAATGCAAAATTCTGCTGCATTTTTTAGAATCTTTATCCAAAAATGGTTTTAAATTGTTGGATATTCATAAATTAAGAACCCTGAAGTTTTATAGCAAAATATGAAGGCTAACTGAAGTAATTCGAAATTTCATAATTATCTGCTGTCCCACCAACAAGGAATTTACATGGGAGAAGCCCCATAAAAAAATGATTTGGGCTGTAAAATATTTATTTCATAACCGATTTTCAAAACTAATGTTTTTTTATTTACTACTAAAAACACCAGTTCTAATGATATATTATTGATGTATGTATTATATAAATTCCCGAAGCTACTGCAAAGAAACCTTTGGCTGAAACAAGCCCGAACAGTAGGGCTACTATTAGGGAGGCGGTCTTATCGGGGAAATACGGTACATTATAAATAGTTACAATACCAGACACTTGTTTCTACTCAGGTTATATAGTTACACTATTAGACATGTTAATTGTTCAAGGTGTCCATCTATGGTGGCGGAACAGTCTTGCTATATTATACCTGTAGCGAGGCAAAAATTGCTTCTGATGCTTTTAGTTCCTCATTTTGTCCTTTTTGTAGCTCTAAAATACAAATACACCATTAAAGTATAATCTAAATAAGTATCTCCATGGAAATAAACCAACTATTGATTTACCATATAAATATAGAGCAGTGCATAATGTACTTGGCACAGAAATTACTTCTCTCCTTCTAAAAAGATAAAATATATGTTTTATTAACCACTAACCCCCTACAAATATATAATGGACTGTTCTTTCTTTGAATTAAGACCATTCCATTTATGTGACAAAGTGGTGTTTTGGGGAAAATCACTGATCAGCAGCTGGACATTGTAAACTCTGATCAGCCTGCGAGTTATTCGCAGGCTGATCTGGGTTAACAATGGACGCAAAGCCTATTATAGTCATGTTTAGTGGGTTAAGGGTTAATATTGCACAAATTATTATTCATTGCAGTTGGCTGAAAGTCACTGTCGATTCAGGGGATAGGATGAAGGTATTAGAATACTTAAAAGTGATTTATATGTAACCTTTTATTTTTATTGGATATCATAAGCGTGTTTTATTATATTTTACCATTTGTAACATTTTTTATTTTGCAGGTTAAATAATGCACCAAAATGTCATAATAAATTTGCCTTTACCTTCCAATCCTTTAATTATCTCCACTTACAATCCTTTAATTATCTCCCTTCCAATCCTTTAATTATCTCCCCTTCCAATCCTTTAATTATCTCCCCCCTTCAATCCTTTAACTTTAATTATCTCCCCTTACAATCCTTTAATTATCTCCCCTTCCAATCCTTTAATTATCTCCCCTTACAATCCTTTAATTACATCCCCTTCCAATCCTTTAATTATCTCCCCTTACAATCCTTTAATTATCTCCCCTTCCAATCCTTTAATTATCTGCCATGATAATTTACAACTCCTCAGTGATTCAGCTGCAAACAGCTTTTGACTAAGACTGTTAGCATGTAGTGTTATGCAGGCAGATTGTTGACCAAGACTGTTAGCATGTAGTATTATGCAGGCAGATTGTTGACCAAGACTGTTAGCATGTAGTATTATGCAGGCAGATTGTTGACCAAGACTGTTAGCATGTAGTATTATGCAGGCAGATTGTTGACCAAGACTTAGCATGTAGTATTATGCAGGCAGATTGTTGACCAAGACTGTTAGCATGCAGTATTATGCAGGCAGATTGTTGACCAAGACTGTTAGCATGTAGTATTATGCAGGCAGACTGTTGACCAAGACTGTTAGCATGTAGTGTTATGCAGGCAGACTGTTGACCAAGACTGTTAGCATGTAGTATTATGCAGGCAGACTGTTGACCAAGACTGTTAGCATGTAGTGTTATGCAGGCAGACTGTTGACCAAGACTGTTAGCATGTAGTGTTATGCAGGCAGACTGTTGACCAAGACTGTTAGCATGTAGTATTATGCAGGCAGACTGTTGACCAAGACTGTTAGCATGTAGTATTATGCAGGCAGACTGTTGACCAAGACTGTTAGCATGTAGTATTATGCAGGCAGACTGTTGACCAAGACTGTTAGCATGTAGTATTATGCAGGCAGACTGTTGACCAAGACTGTTAGCATGTAGTGTTATGCAGGCAGACTGTTGACCAAGACTGTTATCATGTAGTATTATGCAGGCAGACTGTTGACCAAGACTGTTATCATGTAGTATTATGCAGGCAGATTGTTGACCAAGACTGTTAGCATGTAGTATTATGCAGGCAGACTGTTGACCAAGACTGTTAGCATGTAGTGTTATGCAGGCAGACTTTTGACCAAGACTGTTAGCATGTAGTGTTATGCAGGCAGACTTTTGACCAAGACTGTTAGCATGTAGTGTTATGCAGGCAGATTGTTGACCAAGACTGTTAGCATGTAGTGTTTTGCAGGCAGACTGTTCACCAAGACTGTTAGCATGTAGTATTATGCAGGCAGACTGTTGACCGAGACTGTTAGCATGTAGTGTTATGCAGGCAGACTTTTGACCAAGACTGTTAGCATGTAGTGTTATGCAGGCAGATTGTTGACCAAGACTGTTAGCATGTAGTGTTATGCAGGCAGACTTTTGACCAAGACTGTTAGCATGTAGTGTTATGCAGGCAGATTGTTGACCAAGACTGTTAGCATGTAGTGTTATGCAGGCAGACTGTTCACCAAGACTGTTAGCATGTAGTATTATGCAGGCAGACTGTTGACCAAGACTGTTAGCATGTAGTATTATGCAGGCAGACTGTTGACCGAGACTGTTAGCATGTAGTATTATGCAGGCAGATTGTTGAAAAAACGATAAGTAATGGTAGTTTGCAGCAGTCACTCAAACATGGAGATAAAACAAACATTGAGATAATACAAACAATTTGACTGGTTAAGGGATGAAGCAGCCCTGATCAATTTAAGCTTTGTTCATTCTTAAATGAACTGTACTAATCCGGAAGAACTACTTTCGGGAATTTTACTCTTCTGAAAACAAAACTTTAGAAGTTTCCTACATTTTCTTCATTCATCGTCATTATTGGAAAACAAAAACTACAACAGAAAAACGAATTCATTATAATTATTAGCTAAATAAACAAGAACTATCACTGAAGGTGATGAATACCCCCACTTTAAATTCTAAGTCAAACAAAGGGCCATAATTCTGTAATAAATTAAGCAATCAACAATTGGTGATATAGAGGGACATAAGGTCATCAGTTGTTATGTGTATATGAAGTTTGAGAACAACCCATTGAAAATGGTAGTAATAAAAATGTGTTATGGGATGCAACGTGACGCGACAAAAATGTGTTACGCGACATGATGTGACGCGACGGAACGTTATGGATGTGATTCCAATATAGACCCCACTTCACTATTTGAAAGCGGCGGTATAATAAGATGTTTGCAATCATAAGGATTAAATGTATTTTTATCTGTGTTCATTTGAAAATAACTGCAATTGCATAATCACACAGGTTTGCATTATATGTCCTGCTGGAATGAACATGCCCAGAGCTTTTTTAACCTATTTAAGTGGGGCCAAAATTCGGCCTCTTCCCAACTGCAAAAACCTCTTTATTTTCCCAATTCAGGGTTAAAAAATTCAGAGGGGTGTGCAGGGCGGGTCCTACCCTCTTCCTCTAGCGAGATTTGCAGTGGTTGTTTTTTACCCAGGCAATGACACAGGGAAATAATCATTTGGATTTTGAAGCAAAAATATTTTTATTTGTAAAATATTAAAGAACATATATATGCAATCTATAGCAGATGTTTAAAATAAAGGAAGTGATGAAAAAAACTCATATCTCCTTTAACCATTATCTTAAATGTCAATCTTACAAATTCTCTCATAGCTTAACCTTTACATGTTTGGGATTAGATGGATGGCATTATTAAAATAAGAGACGCTGGAATTAAGATAAATTGAAAATTGTAAAATCAATGACACTTTTAGTATGCCTGTAAAGACATTATGACTGTATTCTCCGATAACATTGTTGAGAAATTTCATATTTCTACAGTGATCTGAATAGAGTAACCATTACGTCTAAAATCTACAATGGCTGCCATGAAAGTTAATTTGCATCCAGTAAACCACCAATTTACCTGCACAAATCAATATATACTAAAGGAAAAAGGAAATGCAACTCAGGAATTTTCGCAATATAATTCATAAAGTGCACACTTGATTCCACATAATATTTCTGAGAAATCCCAAGTTGTTTTGTTAAAACAGGGTTGAAGCTAGTTAGAGAAAGGACAAAATTGTGCTGTTTTAAGCTTTTCAATCTCAGTACAGGCTTTGTAACACGAATATCATAAATGTTAAAGTTCAACCTTGAAAAAATTAGCCATTTTAGCACTGTATTTAATGTAAAGAGATTGCAAAACATTTACATCCTAAATTTGCTCACCTGCTTGAGGCAAATGGGTATTCTATCCATAATGAAACTTTAAAGGGATAACAATTGGTGTGTTATGTGTTGTTTTAGTCTTTTTTCCAAAAGGGAAGGTCTAATGTAGACATGCTCCATTCGAATGACAGCAGCATATTATACATAGTTACAATGTATAGCGGAATATAAGAATCTTTTGCCCAATGACATCATGCAACTTTTGACATTACTGACGTCATTGCTGATGCGCGTGACTTTTATCTTCCCCCATGTGTAAAATCAGGCTTTCCAGCACCCATGTTAAATGCGGATAACCTTATCCGGTATGCAAGAAATTCCTGTGTTTGTTTCTTTTTTACTCTTTAGTATAGCAAATAGAAGAAGAATTCTATAAGCAATTTGCTTACCTTCCTAATCCTTTAATAAGTTTTGTACAATGTAGATTTGTTTAGTTTGTTTGTATGGTGTTTTACGTCATTTTCAAAGCATGTAAGGTTATATATGACGGTCAATTTTTTGTGGCTGAGGCAGACCACCCACTTTTCCTTGGTAGAACCAGTACTGTACACCACTCGTCATATGTAAGAATCGACACTTCCCAGTGTCTACATGCGTACAGGCCATTAAAGAAGCAAAAAAAAAAGAAAAGGCTAAAAATGCGAAATATGCAATAAAAACTGAAGGTATAGGGGGGTTAGGCACATTTGTGAATCCAAAACTCGATGTTGCGTATACCTAAATTAGCCCCAGGAACGCCCCTGCTTCCTCACTTACAAGCCGAGCTCCCAGTGGGATTTGAATCCGCTGCGGTGAGAGGCAGGAAGGTTTACAACGCGACATCGTTAACCCCTTGGCCACGGAGGTGCTGTACAATGTATTTGTAATGTTTTAAACTATTGAAAAATGAAGCAGCAATAATGGTGTGACTGCCGGATTGCAAATATTAATGTACATATAAAGTTTTAACTAAATCTAAGTAAAAAAGGGAGATAATTCAGGTAAAACACAAGGCAGTTATGGTTCTTGTCATTTAACAAATGTTTATGATAATGAACACGTGTCAAGTTTCAAAGTTTTCGGACAATTTGTTTTTGAGAAATTTTGAAAAACAAAAACTTTAACCATTTTTTTTTAACCAAAACATCAAAATGCATAGACAGACAGACAGACAGACAGACAGACAGACAGGCAGACAGACAGTCAGAAATCACCAAATCATAAGCCTTGATTTGCTTTGCAATCCAGCTAATAAAATCTGATATAACCTGACTGTACTTCCTGGTATTTTGATTATAGCCAGTACAAAAATATGGTTGGATTCATTTAATATCACAAGCTTATCAGAAAACCACCACTCTTTCTAATCACCCAAACCTATAATAGGAACCTAATGGATATTAATAGAGATAAAGTAATTGGACAACAACCTTTTATCTGTCAGGTGGATAAGAAGGTATTGCTCTATCCTCAATAACACAACAGAAGGTGAAGTCTAATCACCATGAACAGATTATAGCCCAGTTCCATAAGTACATCAGAAAATTACATCCCTTAAAATTGTCAGGGTTTGAGACAAGAATAGCATCAAGGGGAAGTTGGAAATGGCAATTCTGCATTCATACAGAATGGGTCTAAAATGAATTCCACTTTGATTATTCTGAAAATGTATCGTAAAATAGAAAATATATAACTTTATATAAGATTAATAAGCCATAGAAATGTCATTAAAACAATAATCTTTATAAAAAGTGTTGTTTTTTTATTATTATTAAAACAAATTGAGATCAAACTGATTTTTAATATTACTGAAAATAAATGTATTTCGCATAAAAACATTCTTAACATTAAATGACAAAGAAATAACAACAGCGAAAAAACATGAGATTGGATGCATTTAATTGAATCAAGCTCTTGACTGGCCTGTAAGAAAGCTATAAATATAATTGACATAATGACAGGGTAATGGTTGCCAGTTATATCATATTTGTCAAATCCCCATGTAATGGGCTATAAACATACACCTCATCAGGTCACCAGTTGTCGTTATGACGTCATCTATGCTTCACAAGTTACTTGGAGATTCAGAATATGACAGTATTACGAATAACTGACAAGACTGCATTAATTTAGTGTCTAATATCTATTTTTGTAGAAGACCCTTATTTTTTTATCTGACATCGTGACATTAACACATAATCTAGCAAAGAGAACAAAATAGGAAGACAAAAGAACAAAGAAATGTTGTATATCTCCGCTTATCCTTATTTTATTCTGTCAGATAATAAATAACAGTATGCGTATAATATAAGCTTGTCAGTTCGTTTGTAATTAAGGTATGAACGTAGGGAATATTTTGTTTTTATATTAATTTTGTCTTCAAAAAATAATGCAGGGACGCCAGGCATTATTTGTTTTATATATATATATATATATTTGTTTTCAAGTCTTCTGTTGTTTTTTTAAATATATTAAAATGACAGTGTGAATATATGAAGATATGGTTGAAACAAACTGACTCCATGCTTATTTGCACAAAACGTTCTCGCCTCTCACCGCTGCGGGTTTGAATTCCGCTGGGAGATCGACTTGTCAAGTAAGAAAGTGTTGATTCATACAGATGGCGGGAGGTATACAGTACTAGTTTTACCCAGGAAAAAAGTGGTGATTTGCCTCTACCACAATAAAAATTGGCCATCATATATGGCCTAACATGTGCTAAAAATGACGTAAAACAGCATTCAAACAAACAAACAAAACTTATTTGCACCAGAAGCATTTATATTATAAAATCTTAAGCGTTATGTTTTGAAAATAGTGTTTCTGAAATGAATTTGGATGTAAATAAATATGCCTCGTGTGATTTATAAAATTCCTTGTTTATCTGATAGTGTAAGACTGCAGCAGAAATAGAGAATATTATGTCAGTGCCTTTTACTATCCAGTTTATTAGGCGAGGCTTAGAAAATGAAGAATTCCTCGTTTTCGTGCTGAGCCTAATAAACTGGATAGAAAAAGGCACTGACATAATATTTTATTTATCATGTAGATTTTCCACATTTTCTGTATGAATTACTATTATTACCTATTTCTCAGAATGATACGCTTATCGAGGACGCCGCCATGTTGTTGTTTTTTGACGTCAGGCAGCGAAACGTGCATGACGTCAGATAATGTTTCGTACAATAAACGCCGAGGAATTCCGCATTAAATTGATTTGCTTTCTTGGTCAGTGCCTAATTAAAGCAAAATTTATTAGGTCACCCCTTTATTAGGCAGAAAAGTGCATATCTGCATGATAAAAGTTTTTATATGATGCAGAATAGTAAAGAATTATGGCAAATCTAGTCAGAATTAATTGGGAGTTGTGCAGCATTTCATGAAAAGAGCTAAAACAAAATTCAAGTTACACCTTATTTGAAGACTCAACGCAAGACTGTCATAACTATACATAAATAAAGCAGAAGATACAACAGTGTTGTGCTGTCAAAGGTTCAAGGCAACACAGTCTTCTTTTAATTAATTTTCTATCATTAAACTGAATCTTTTATCAATGATCAAAAGCCTAGCTATCTCTAATTGAAAATAGCTTGCTATATAAGGAAATGTGTTCACTTGAAAACTGATATTTTCAAGGAACCATATAATAGAAACAACCTCTTTGAACTACCAGGTACTCTTAATTCCTACAGATGGTAAGAGGTATACAGTACTGGTCCTACCCAGGAAAAAGGGTGGTCTGCCTCTACCACCAATGTGCTAAAGATGAAACACTATTCAAACATAAGCAGACAAGTAGGACTTTCCCTTCAAGAAGTTGGATCTAATGTTCCAATGTAGAAACTCATTTCATTATTTAAAAATATAAATCTCACCTTTATCATCTAAGAATATTTCCTGTTTTTTGCCATCTGCCGTTTCCAAGTCTAATCTTATTGCATTATTTGCAGGTGCTTGAGTTCTACCGTCCATATCGTTGGTGCTGCGAGGGCTTTGTTGCTCTGGTACTTTAGATGGAACTTCAATTTTGTCTGTCTTGTCCTCGGTTTTATCTTTGTTGTCCGTTATTGACCTTCCTGTGGTTATCTGACTATGCTGCGAAGACAATGCGTCTGTGGGGCTGGTGCGGTCACTCGCCAGTGATTTGTCGTCCGAATTGAGCTGGTAGCCTTCAGCACGAATCTCCAGTGGTTGGTTGTTGATCAGTGGGCTGTTGACATGGCGAGAAGATGACACATGAAGTTGGCGATCTGGAAAGACGGGAATATTCTGGTGTAAACACAGTAGTACAGACCATATCTTTCATTATTTATAATGTATACTAAGTGTTGATTCATGTATTTATTTCAATATGTTTCCACGCAGCAATAGTCTGAGGATATTAGCAAATGAAGAGACATTTACAAATACAATTAAAATAGGTTTTATAGGACAAATGGTCCAAAAATACTTTTCGTACACAGTAAAAGGCAACATTTTTTCTAAGGGAAATAACTTTACAGGATTTTGTGTCATAATTTGCCCAAAACAGTTGTTTCACTCACCATTTGCTTCACTGGTCAGCTACAATTACTAATTTGTCTTTTTTTGTCAATTATATACTAGAACTGTTGTCTGAAAGGGCTGACTGATATACTACCCTCCACCCGCGCCCCTGTGTCCATGGAGTGTGACTACAAAACTTAAAGATTATTAGAGTGGACAACGGTTCATTCAGGCTTGTGGCTACAAATCTGACTTGAAAAGTTAAAGAGCAGACAAGGTCTTTCATTATCAGGTTATGGTGACCTTGACCTTGAACCTACTGACCCTAAGCTGTATATTGGTCATCCTCTCATCATGTACAATCTTCCTGTAAAGTTTCAAGAGTGTGGCTATATTAGTTTTGAAGGGCTATAGAGTGGTCAATATTTTTCACTATCAGGTCATGGTGACCTTGACACTATCCTCTGCAATTTAAAAGCAAAATTGTTTTTAATTGTCTTTTAATTTGCTGACATTTGAATATTAATTAAATACCTTATAGTGAGTGGCTGACAGTCAGTGTGGATACAATTACAGGCAATAAACAACACAGAATTTTCCAAATAAATAGCAAAATATTTGTTTAAGGGTGCCCTCTGGTGAATATCAGAACAGTAAGAATTTTTAATTTCCCTGTTTTTTATGAAGACTAACATATTACTAGTTAGTTTCTGGAAAAATAATGATGGGTCGGTGATATAACTTTTTCGCAAAATTAATCTTTAGTAATACACTCTCACAGTGTGGTTTTAAATTCTGAATCAGCTGAAAATTGTGTATGGCAACTTATATGTGTGTAGTGTGGTTTGCAGAACAGGTATCGATTTTCCGTCTTTTTTAATGTAATAGTTCATACTTTAGGACGAAAAATTAAGAGTTGTGGTATTTTTATCACCATCTGAACAATTATTACATCCCTTGTCATTACCCCACCCAGTTTACTATAAATTGCATTTTTAAATTTGTGATAAATCAATTTTTCATGATAAAGGAACAGTTAACTTTTTGAGATATTTTGTCTACAATATATATAAGACCTGAGTTTTAGAATGAAAAAATAAAAATTGGGGGTCGGTGTGCATATAAGAAAGATATTCAATAAAAACTGAGAAAAAAATGTGCTTTTTTAGATTTCGACGAGCTCTGACATATAACGGCATAGGTCTGTAACAAATAATAGGAACAATACTTTGTATTGCTGTCTCTGTATATCCTAACACATGTCTTTGTAATAAAGTTTAAATTAAGTGAATATCTTAAACGGTTTTTGAGAAATACCATCTTTTGTACCCCTACCCCCCATTTTGGCTTATGTTAAAAATTGTCAATTTTGGGCACAAAATGTGAGGTAAAAAAAAAATTCTAAAAAATGTTCATTTTTTTTGCACTAAAATATCCCTATTGGGCATGAGTTTGTTACTGTATAATTATTTTTTCCAGTTTTATTATAATTTTTGAAATATAACAAATGTAAATTTCCGGAAGTGCAAAAATCCAAAACCTCAGCAGTGGTCACCCTTAAAATAAAAATGTAAACTTAATGTTCAGCCAAAATTGCAAAAATGTAGGTACATATGTATTTATCTTTGAAAGGCAAAATTGTCCAACAAAATATATTTATAAAATGAATTACATTACTGTCAGTTAAACTCCAACCACATCAATTAAAGGGGTGAAAATTACTGCAGGTACCATACTTTTCCCCATAAACCATTAAAGTTCCTTCTATTGTAACCTTCATGGAACCTGGGCCTTACACTTAATAGAGATGCAAGATACAAGAAACTTTATTATGTACTGCTTGCTTGAATGGAGTTTTACGTCTCTTTTTTTTTAACATTTTAGGCCATATAGAAGGTAATTTTTTTGATGGTAGAGGCAGACCACCACATTTTTCCTGCGTAGAACCAGTACTGTATACCTCCCGCCATAAGAATCGTCACTTTCCCACTTGCAAGCTGAGCTTCCAGTGGGAATCGAACTCGCAGTGGTGAGAGGCGAGAAGGTTTACAACGCAACGTCGTTAACCCCTCGACCATACAGGCGCTCTTATTTTGTACTCGATTATTTTATTATTGGATAAGTATAACGGGAAACACGAGCAATAAATGGACCCTTAACATAGAAACAATTACCTGTAAAAGAAAAATGATTATAAAAGAAATGCAAAACCACATCAGGGCCCCGTTTTATGAAACAACTTGTGACGATTTTGATCGTAAATCAATTTCTTATATGATTCGCTATAAATTACACTTTTCAAATAAACGTGATTTCGTTTCATTTAATTACATACGTGATATTTCTGCACTAAGTGCACACATAATTTGTCTACATTGAATGCTTTGGTGAAAAAAGTGAACTTTAAAAAATGTGAGACTTATCTAAACAGGGCCCTCTCAGCAGTATATTAAGAAATTAGACAAAGCTTACATTTAAATGCTAAACATAACACAAATAACAAATTAAGAAAACGAAACTGATGAAATATAAATTAACTTATGAAGTTACATAATTATTTACAACCTAAAAACGTAACATTACTATACATTACAGATTATCATGGTTATCATATACTTACTCAGATTCAAATCTTAAATCAATTCACAAGTCATAGAAATCATGTAATTAATAAATAATGATAAAATTAACCCCCATGTATTTAAGCCAAAAAGAAATTAAACAATTTGACACCAAGATCTCTTTAACACCTGTGGATGATATCAAATTCTACATTTATTGTTCACTGACCAAGAACACATGTAAGATACCTGTTTTTCCTCCCTGGTACAGAAATTCTTAATAACAATCCAATAGAATGTGACAATGTCACTATGTCTTCTGAGCAAGTAACACTAATAGTGTTCCAGAATAGTTTATCACATAGCTGTAAATGCCTTCATGTAACAGGTAGATGTTAAAGGCACTGGAGGCAATACAGAGCAATAGTGGATGTCTATCCAAATAGATATATCCATTCAAAATGTGCTTCAATTTCTAATAAAATGTGGCAAGAGCAATAACTTGGCCCTAATTTGCTTGGTTATAATAAGTTGACTCTGATTTACTAATCAAACTAGAAATGTCGGATATCTGACTAATGCCCCTACTAAAAGCATACTTCCAATGGTGTGACTTGCACCTTGTGGTCACAGGTGATCGGGAATTAATATGATGGAATGTTTTTTACGACTTAGTGATCAAACAAGAGGTCAATGACCTTGAAGCTCTACTGATAGATTTTGATAGCTAGATCAGCATTCCTGTAAAGTTTCATAAAAATATGTCAAGTAGTTTCAGTCAAGTCCAGTCGCTACAAATTGAAGTTTTTACTATATAACTCTAGGTAAACAAAGATGGCCACTGGCAGCCATGATTAATGTCGAATCAAAATAATTTTCAACAAGGATCAACATCATGTCATGCTGATCATTTCAGAAAAAGTCCCATATCATTATCACTAACAGTTTTCAAGAAGTAGTCGCTTCAAACTTGTTTTTAAAAATCTATGTTTAGCCATGGTGGCCATCCTGAATTTCCGGCCGACCTGAAATTGTGCTAGGATCAACTAGACATCAAGAGCAACATTCCTGTGAAGTTTCATGAAAATCCGTCAAGTAGTTTCAGAGGAGTATTCGCTACAAATTTTTACTATACAAACTCTATGTAAAGAAAGATGGCCACTGGCGGCCATGTTTAACGTCGCATCAAAATCATTTTCGACAAGGATCAACATAATGTCATGCTGATCATTTTAGAAAAAGTCCCATATCAATATCACTTACAGTTTTCAAGAAGTAGTCGCTACAAATGTTTTTTTATAAATCTGTTTTTAGCCATGGTGGCCATCTTGAATTTCCAGCAGACCTAAAAAAAATCTGGGATCAATTAGACATCACCAGCAACATTCCTGTGAAGTTTCATAAAAATTTGTCAAGTAGTTTCAGAGGAGTAGTCGCTACAAGTTTTTACTATATAAATCTATGTAAACAAAGATGGCCACTGGCAGCCATGTTTAACGTCGAATCAAAATAATGTTCGACTAGGATCAACATCATGTCATGTTGATCATTTTAAAAAAAGTCCCATATCAATATCACTTATAGTTTTCAAGAAGTAGTCGCTACAAACTTATTTTTTAAAAACCTATTTTTAGCTGTGGTGGCCATCTTGAATTTCAGGCCGACCTGAAATTATGCTAGGATCAATTAGACATCAGGAGCAACATTCCTGTAAAGTTTCATGAAAATCCGCCCATGTAGTTTCAGAGGAGTAGTCGCTACAAGTTTTTACTATATAACTCTATGTAAACAAAGACAGCCATGTTTAACGTCGAATCAAAACGATTTTTGACAAGGACCAACATCATGTCATGCTGATCATTTTAGAAAAAGTCCCATATCAATATCACTTATAGTTTTTAAGAAGTAGTCGCTATACAAACTTGTATTTTAAAAATCTATTTTTAGCTTTGGTGGCCATCTTGGATTTCACATCAACATGAATTTTTGCTAGGATCAACTAGACTTCATGGGCAACATTTCTGTAAAGTTTCATGAATATCCATCAAGTAGTTTCAGGAGTAGTCGCTACAAATAAAAGTTTACGGACGGACGACGGACGCCACTCCACGGCATAAGCTCTGCTGATCTCTGATCAGTCGAGCTAAAAAACAAAATTAATATGGAAGTAATTTGTGATATGAACAAAAATATAACTTTAACATTTTATTGAAAGCAGACCTAAATGCAAACTTCTAAGTGTGTGATCTTGACCTTGAGGTTGCAGGTGATCAGAAATATGACGGAAAAGTTTTGTATGACCTTAGTAATCAACAAATTAAATAGGAAAGTAATTTGTGAAAGCCTTTTGATAATACAAGCACTGACTTTCTTTTATTGGATATTTTGCTTTCATGTAGATGTAAGAGTGTCTAATGAAGTTTGAAAGCTGTACGGCCGTTATTGCTAACAGAGTATGAAAGTAGGTCAAGGTCATTCACATTGACAATCATTTGGTATGAACATATGGCTGTCATGCTGATGTAAGCATGCATGACATTTGAAAGCTGTAGATTGTTGTATGTTAGTAATGGACTTGAATGAACAACTTGAATGTCAAACTTGTAAGTAAAATAATGAATTGTCTTAAGTATGTCAAGGTCATTCATATTGAACTACTTTTGCAGCAAACACATGACTCATGTTGATGTTAACATGACGAAAGTTTGAAAACAGTACAGCTTCTGATGTGTGAGAAAGTAAGTAATGAAAACAGTACAGCTTCTGATGTGTGAGAAAGTAAGTAAAGAAAACAGTACAGCTTCTGATGTGTGAGAAAGTAAGTAAAGAAAACAGTACAGCTTCTGATGTGCGAGAAAGTAAGTAATGAAAACAATACAGCTTCTGATGTGTGAGAAAGTAAGTAATGAAAACAGTACAGCTTCTGATGTGTGAGAAAGTAAGTAAAGAAAACAGTACAGCTTCTGATGTGTGAGAAAGTAAGTAAAGAAAACAGTACAGCTTTTGATGTGTGAGAAAGTAAGTAAAGCAAACATTACAGCTTCTGATGTGTGAGAAAGTAAGTAATGAAAACAGTACAGCTTCTGATGTGCGAGAAAGTAAGTAATGAAAACAATACAGCTTCTGATGTGTGAGAAAGTAAGTAATGAAAACAGTACAGCTTCTGATGTGTGAGAAAGTAAGTAAAGAAAACAGTACAGCTTCTGATGTGTGAGAAATTAAGTAAAGAAAACAGTACAGCTTTTGATGTGTGAGAAAGTAAGTAAAGCAAACATTACAGCTTCTGATGTGCGAGAAAGTAAGTAATGAAAACAGTACAGCTTCTGATGTGTGAGAAAGTAAGTAAAGGAAAAACTTGAATGCAACCATTTTTCATACGGACGGACGAGGTAGCCTACCATATACCCGTTCCACTTACATGGCGGGACATACAAATGGAGAGGTGACGACTGCGGCAGGGCATTTGCCGCCATAATGATGTTTATTTTATATTACAATAAAGAAATTATTAAGAAAACATCCTGACCATTCAATTGAAGTCTAGAAACATCATATTGCCAATACCCAATATGCGTCCCATCAACGCAATAACTCTGTAAGTGCACATTGGTAAATTGTTCAGGAGAGACAAAAACTGTTGTTTTTTTCATAACAATGGTACATATACAGGCACTGCCTTAGATTTAAGTGTAATATACCTTTACTATTGTAACTCTTTTATGATATTTAAATTAAAACTATTTTTAAATGAGTTAATGATAATAATTAAAGCATAGTGACTTTGTGCGCTGAAAAGTTCAACGCAACAACTGCATAAGTTCACTTACGGAGTTTGTGCACTGAAAAGTCAACGCAACAACTGCATAAGTTCACTTACGGAGTTTGTGCACTGAAAAGTCAACGCAACAACTGCATAAGTTCACTTAAGGAGTTTGTGCACTGAAAAGTCAACGCAACAACTGCTTAAGTTCACTTACGGAGTTTGTGCACTGAAAAGTCAACGCAACAACTGCTTAAGTTCACTTATGGAGTTTGTGCACTGAAAGTTCAACGCAACAACTCCATAAGTTCACTTACGGAGTTTGTGCACTGAAAAGTCAACGCAACAACTCCGTAAGTGCACTGAAAAGTCAACGCAACAACTCCGTAAGTGCACTTACGGAGTTTGTGCACTGAAAAGTCAACGCAACAACTGCGTAAGTTCACTTACGGAGTTTGTGCACTGAAAAGTTCAACGCAACAACTCCGTAAGTGCACTGAAAAGTCAACGCAACAACTCCGTAAGTTCGAGATTGTGCACTGAAAAGTTCAACGCAACAACTCCGTAAGTGCACTGAAAAGTCAACGCAACAACTGCACTTTGATAAGTTTGAATAGTCTTAAATGCTGTTTGTGAATAATTGTGCTGGTTATTATTATTAATACCTAACTTGCATTTGTAGTTGCTTATGATTTAAGTCTATATAAATAGTTCAAAATTTGGATTCAATCAGTTCATTGCCAACTGAGTAACATTGTAGGTTTTATAACATGATTTGTTTGTTTGTTTGTATGCCGTTTTACATCATTTTCAACACATGTAAGATTATATACGGTCGATTTTATTTCTTGGTGGAGGAGGCAGACCACCCTCTTTAACTGGTAGATTTTGATCAGACTACACCAATTACCAACCAATCAGCGGGCAGGGAAAAAGTTCCAGGGTAAATTCGGAGCTATTACACAGAATCTCTTAATTTTGATTGGTTGTCAAGGTAAACAAACCAAAAAATCTTGCTAAAAAATTAAAATTCAACTTTTGAAGAGTACTTATAAAGGTTAAATCATACATTTGTGCAATGTATTCATAATGTGTTGCATAATCAAAGAAAGAAGTATATTTTACATTTTCCTCATGTTTCTACATGAAAGTAGGTGGGTCAGCACCATCCGACCCAAACAGCTTTTTCAAAACATACTCAATGTATGGCTTCTGTATGTTTTTTTGATAAAACTAAGATAGGTCTTTCAAAACAATTAATAAAAAATATAGCTTCCTATATTAGGGAACTCAGTACAGAGCTTAGAGCTATAAGGTAGGCCTATGGAAAATGAATTGGTGTAGTATGACCTAGAATCAGTACTGTACATCTCCCTCCATCCATAAGAATTGACTTTTTCTCACTAACAGACATAATTCAGGCAGCTTGTATGTTAAAGTCCACTGAGCAGTTTGTATTTTTGGTTGCACATTCAATGGTGGAATGAAAAGAATAATAATATTTTTTGGTTTGAGTGTGGCCTCTTCAAAAATGTATGACTTTCTGTTATACACAGGAAGTTTTTATGGCATACCACATCATGGTCACAAAGTATTTATTCTTATTCCGAACCGAATAGTTAGTTTAAACTTATTTATTTTACATTGATTGTATTTTACATTGACTGAATGCTTAGGTGAAAAAAACTGAACGATTTTAAAATTTGAGACTTATAGTAAGATGTTTAATAAAACAAGGCCCAGTTTAATTGAATGCAATAACTATGGAAGTGCACTTACAGAGTTATTGTTAGTGCACTTACAGAGTTTTTGCATTGAAACATTCAGTTCAAGTGCACTTATTGAGTTTTTGCATTGAACTTTTTCACGACTGCAGACAGTGAGTTGTGCATCTAATGAAATAAAATCCCGAAAAGTGCCAAATAAACTCTAATCTTTTGATGGAACAGGTATCTCAATATGAGCGACCCATTAATGCAAAAAAGTGATTTTCTGAAAATATGTCGCTTACGGAGTTATTGTGTTGATGTATAATGATACAGGTTCGTTCCAATCTGCAGGAATCTCAGCAAAATAAAACCAAGTTCTCACATGTTACACAACATCTCTCTCCAATATCAATCATTCGATAATGCATCTGTCACAAACTGATAGATTATTGTTAAAGGAGCACATCACAATGTTTCCCCTAATAAGGATGCCTCCCCTGATAGAAGCACCCCTTCAACACCCCTTCCCACCCTAACCCCACCTTTTATAAAATAAATAAAAAATCAAAGATTAAAAAACAAATTAACTAAAAATACCAATAAAAACAAATCAAAATTCCAATTATTTTCAACTTTTGTATTAAATTTTTTTAAAAAACAACAACAATAAATTGTCTATTTTTTGTATAACCCTAATAAAACAAGAGTACCTCATAGCGGGGCATATACGCCCATCGCCCATGGAAAGATTAAGCTTCAGGTTAAACCTTTTTCAAAGGGCAATAATTAAAAAATATGAACAGAGAGTTATGGGCCTTTATATAGGCTGATATTGAAGATCTGTACATCTTATACTTTAGAAGTTATTAGCCATAATACACTCAGTGGCAAAAGAAAGTGGACACTGAGTTTTGTTTAGATTTAAATGTATAAAGTCTTTTTAGAATTAAATTGACAAGTTCCAAAATGAATATGCCATGTTTGGTACCAAAGTTTTTATCATTCCATTGCCTATATCATGTTGTCATTTTGTTTCAATAAGTCGAATCATTAAGGGACTGTCGCTTGATAAAGAGGATAGGTGTCCATTCATTGGATTATGGAGAAAATGTTTGAAAAGTTTCATTGTTGTAGACCTTATACTTTAAAAGTTTTTAGCCACAATCAGTTGTCAGGTAAAAGTTAACGGACAGACAGACGGACTTACGGACAGACAACACAACAACATAATGTCCCTTGGCATTTTCATATTAGGAGAAATACGATAATAATATTATTTCTGTTAAAGGGACACAAAGCAATCTTGACATTGTAATAATATTATTTTTCAATCAAAAATATTATTGAAGGTAATGAGAGAAAAGATAAGATGGTGTATCATGATTGGTAGATGGCCACTCCATTAACACTGGGGTAATCTATCACATTGTTTTTCCATGACATTACAGGTTTGTTATCAACGTGTTTTTTTCTTCAAAATAACATCTCCGTGGCCGAGAGGTTAACTACATTGCTTTGTATACCTTCTCGCCTCTCACCGCTGCGGGTTAGAATCCCACGGGAGCTCGACTTGTAAGTTAGGAAGTGTCGATTCTTACGGATGGCGGGAGGTGTACAATACTGGTTCTACCCAGGAAAAGTTAGTGGTCTGCCTACACCACATAAAAATTGACCGTCACATATAACCTTACATGTGTTGAAAATGATGTAAAACACCATACAAAGAAACAAAACAAATCTTCCAAATTACAGAATTCTGGAAGGAAATTACTCCAATAAGAACTAAGAACTTGAAAAGTACACACTGCAAACTTATTTAATGCTAAATTTGTTAAATTGTTTAGCAAATCATCAGTCGTAAAGACTGGCATAAGCATTTCCAATCTAAACCATTTTAACATCTGTTCTCAAAGCAAGCAGCATTTTGGATAGTTTTATAACTCCGAAAACATTAACTGAAGAACGAATCAGATAACTGATAACTGATTCAAGGGATTAGGTCTCACACTTCAATTAATTTTCCCTTAG
The DNA here is from genome assembly GCA_037043455.1 of Cyrtodaria siliqua. Lineage (NCBI taxonomy): Eukaryota > Metazoa > Mollusca > Bivalvia > Adapedonta > Hiatellidae > Cyrtodaria > Cyrtodaria siliqua. Next base: position 75,575 of record JAWPHD010008737.1, on the reverse strand, counting down.
GGTTACTGTACAGCCTTTTCCAACATCTGAGCTTCAAAGCTGGGCAGCAGACATTGTTGTTGGTTTCAATATCTTCAGTATAGCCAAGACCAGTAATTTAAAGCAATAAAATACATAAGTTAGACAGGTGTTTTTTCTCTTCGCTCATGTTTATGTGACCCCTGAAAATTCAAAATTCATACACTATTTAGCTGAATATGTGGTGCTTTAAGGTCAAACAATTCTGAAATTTGAATGAAACCTAATATCAACATGGGATTTTCTGTATCATATGTCTTTTACACTGCAGATGTATGCTAAAGCAAAGTAAAACCTATTTTTCAAATTAAAAATTGCCTAAAATTGAGAAAAAAATAATTTGTTTCCTTTTGTCTCTAGGTCTAGGTCTTTCAGGGGAGATAATAGAGGTGTGAGACCATTAGAAAATTCAAATAAGATCATTCAGTAAATGTTTGTTGTAAATGAGAAAATATGGATGGCAGAAGGTATACAGTAAGAAAAAGTAGGTGGTCTGCATCCACAACTAAAAAATTGACCGTCACATAATGTGATATGTGAAAATAATACGTAAAAACAGACATTAAAGCTACACAGCCCTTATTTTAACTGGTAATAACTCATGAATATGAATGAGGCATGTGTGAAGTAGTTTGAAATCGACAAACAACCCAAAAATTGGTATATAAGCAGAAATCAATACGTACAATTTCACATTTTTATTTAGCCTTTTATTTATAGGTAACATTGATAAATATACGGCTTCAGAATATGTGATTTTTTTGTTATTGCCCAGAACAGGTTTTGAACCACACGCAGCCTTGCACTTTTAAGTATTGAAGGATGTATGCTGAACCACTAGACCATGGCTATTTATTGGTATGTTGTAGCATTTTTAAAATTAAATAGGCATTACGTAATAACTAGCGCGCACACACAAACTCATCAAGCGCTAAGTAACAAGTACAAGTCGAGATATGGTTGTTTTGAGGCGAAGTATTAGTTTAGTATTAATAACATACAGTATTACACCAGGCAATGTTAATTTACACGTGCGACAAGATGGACTATATATTTACTGATCCGTCTTGAGTTGCATTCAAATATGTTGTTTTTTTTGCCTCATAATAAATGGTAGTTAGTATACTATTTTTCCCAAGTAGCGTTATAGTTCAGTGGATAGAGCACTTGACTTGAAATCAGAAGGTCGTGTGTTCGAGCCCCGAAAGACACTAACTTTTTTTCTTTAAAAATTAGTTACCTGTGTATAGGTACGATGTGCACTGGTCGATGTCTATACATTAAAGGATTCCTTCGCTATATTTGCTCGCTTAAATACCCGATTTCGACATGAGCTGGTGAACATGAATTGAATTTAATTTAATTGGATTTTATAGTCGCACCAACAGCTACGGTCATATGGCGACTTAATCCAGCTTCCACTGGTGGAGGAAGACCCCAGGTGCCCCTCCGGGCAATTGTCGTGCACGGGCGGGCACCTGGGTAGAACCACCGACGTTCTGGTGAACATGAAGTTACAAAATAAGGACACGCCTACAAAGAAGAAATTGATTGACGTAGATACCGTGTAGCTTTAAGAATATTGTTTCACATCCAAATAGGTCACACAGTAATGCCAGACATAAAAATCATACTGTCTTTGTGAATAAAAGGTGATTTATTAAAGGGACACACAACAATCTTAATTTTTGAAAAGCTTGCTGAGCTACATAACGTGCATTTGTTCGATCATTAATATTAATTATAAGAGTTGTTTAAAGTAAATTGCTTTTGCATATTACTAACTGGTGATAATAGTGCACCCATAATATATTCAAACCTGAGTTAGAATAAGAAGAAAAAGTGAAAACATAAAATTTAATTTAATTATATGCAAGCAGGTCTTAACAAAATTATACTGAATAAAAATAAATTGAGAAGCTAACTTCAATGCTTGGTAAACCCTTCAAGATTGCCGAGCATCCCTTTAACAGAATTATAAATGTCTTTATACTGTTAAAAAAAATCAATAATAGCTGCCTTCTCCATAGACAATGAGGACATTCTTATATCCTTGAAAAAGAAACGGCAGTATCCAGATTCTGCGGACAAAGTTTTTATACTGAAATGAACTTTAGTTTACAATGATCAGGGTGGTTGCATAGTGTTATACGTCATTTTCAGCATATTGTGGGCTATATTTGACGGTCCATTATTTTTCATGGTGGAGGCAGACCACCCAATCTTTTCCTGGATAGAACCAGTACTGTATACCTCCCGTAAGAAACGACACTTTCTCACTTACAATCACACGCAGGGTAGACCAGTCAGTAAAACTCCTAATCTTCTCTGTAAACCCTCTAAACATGTGACATCGCTCTATACAAACTTTGGACCGCCCGGGACGGAGACATTTTTTACCCAGGGGACTTCCGACTTCATTTGAACAAATACATGGTCTAGTAGCCAGGTATCTAGTGTTCATGTATGAAGAGAAACTGTAGAATTATGTTGAATGGTTCTAGAAAAAAAGATTTTTAAGTTTGTGCTATTGTTAGAAATGGCAGCCATCTTGGATGATGCATTGACCAAATTTTAACAAACTTAAAAGCCATGTTCCCTAATAACTGAACTCTGACCCTTTGGCTCACAATGAAGGCTCAGGTGAGCTAAAAATAATAATAACAATAATAATTTGACAGCTGCTATCATAGAGTATTTAAAAGGAATAGATTTTTTTTTTACTTTAATATCTTGTGTATTTTCTATAGTTTCTATCTTAGAAGAATTCTGTTGTACAATTTTCTACAAGTTGTTTCTATGAAGCAGTTTGATCATGCCTGATTGTACCGTTGTATAGGGTAATCATTTTACAGACAGAAAATAAGCAATAAAATTACATCTATAATTGACTATTGTACCCTTTGTATAATGAGATTAGCCAATAAAATTACGTCATACATTTTAATACAATATATTCCAACTTAAGTCCTTACAAAGGCAGACTTGAATAATTGTTGTACATGACCAAACACTTACCAAAGAAAGTTGGTGTTTATAATTTGAAAAAGGTAAAAAAAATAAAATATATATATATATAGATATATATATATAAATTGGGCCTTCGAGCAAAATTTTATTTGGGCCTGTAAATTTCAGTCTCACAAATTCAAGCAGCTAATAAAGAAATTCAAGTTGGGAAAAACAAACATTTACCAATCAGAGTTAAATCTGCCTTGATCTATATTTATTTACCTGGATATGTTGATTTAATGATGTCAGATAGCCGGACATTAGTCATTAAATCTCTGAATTGGCAATAAAATATTTACAACCTCTAGATTTACCACTTTCCTGGACATTAAAGTTTAAGGGCTGTAATCAGCTATCACTTTATAACATAATGAAATAAACTGATGTCTACCTCTGATAATGTTGCAAATTCCATTGAACAATTTGCACTGTTTAAGTAAAAAACAAACTTATTTTATTGGCAATGGAAAATGTTGAGTAAAGGCATGTATTGAGTACATGGAGGATTTTCAATACATGAGTTCCCGTTTAATATTGAATTTATTAAAGGGACACATGGCAATCTTGATATTTTAAAAACTAGCGGCGTCCTGTTAGTTTTTCTACATAAATTGCATGTGTTCAATCATTAATGTTAATTATAATAATTACATTAAGCCATTTGTTTTTGCATATTATTAATTTTTGATATTATTGCACCAATAATATATTAAAACTTATTCTATAATAAGACGAAATAGTGAATACTTAAAATTTGATTTATTTAAATTTAACCAGGCTAAAAGTAAAAATGAAACTGGATATATAAATCGAGACACCAATTTCAAATACTTCAAGACTGCCGTGTGTCCCTTTAAACGACTTGGATACAATTGTCTGATGCGAGGCTGTGCTTTGCATCATATCAATTTTATCGATTGAGTTTAATATATTCAATATTAAATAGGCATTGACTTGGATACAATTGTCTGATGCGAGGCTGTGCTTTGCATCCTATCAATATTATCGATTGAGTTTAATATATTCAATATTAAAAAGGCATGAATGGGAGATTCTATTTATCACATAACTCAAAAGAAAAGCCTCGTAAGGAACCTTTTCTACTGTAGCTCCCTTGTAACTTCCTATAACGTTGTTGTATGATGACGTTGTATGTTGAGTGGGTATTCTCCATACGCCACCGGACAACGGAACTATCTTGTTGATTTCCGTCGACAGTATGTATTTGATATGGTTATGGAAAGCAATGATGCAATTCCTATGCACACAAAAAGCTGAATGAAAGGAAATAAATCATGTATATCATTGATATTATATGATGGAACACTTCTCCCCATCCTCTTCTGCGCCTGCCCTCACCACCCACCCCCACACATCCCAATTATTACTCTATCACTTATAATGTATCTTGAATGCGTATCACAAAATATATAACTCTTTCATTTCCCTTTTCTCAATTGTTAATTTGTTTTTCCTTAGTTGAAAATATCAATTCATCTTAAAACAAGAGGTCAATGACTTTGAAGCTCTACTGATAGATTTTGATAGCTTGATCAGCTATAGGAACCTGTGAAGTTTTATGGAAATAGTTTCAGAGAAGTAGTCCTCACAAGTTTTTCCTATTATCACCCTATCTAAAAAAAGATGGTTGCAGGTATCCATGTTTGACATAGAATCAATGAATTTTGTTTAGGACCAACTACATGTCATGCCAGTCATTTTAGTAAAGGTTCCAAATCAATACCACTTATGTTTTTTGATAAGTAGTTGCCACAAACGAGTATTTAAGCTGTGGCAGCCATCTTGAATTTACGGCCAACCTGATTTTTACATAATGGAACTAACTGGACATCAAAACCAACATTCCTGTAAAGTTTTATAAAAGTCATTTTGGTAAAGGTACCAAACCGCTTACGGTTTTAGAAAAGTAGTTGCCACAAAACTGTATTTAATAAATCTATTTTTAGACATGGTGGCCATCTTGAATTTTAGGCCAATCTGATTTTTACTTAGGACCAACTAGACATCAAGAGCAATATTCCTATATTCCTAAATATTATGATTTATTATGCAACATTATAATCTCATTCCATTTTATCCTACTCTAAAGAATATATTTTTTTCCAGCTTATAAAAATATCATAATGCTACCAAAAGGATAATTATACAAGAAATCCGTGGATTCACATGTCTCGCCTAATGGGGGCTGGATGTAAAAATAAAAACGTCAATGGTGCTTAAATGAAAGTTTGTAAACATTTTAGTAACTAACAAGAGGCCCAAGAGGGCCTGTGGACGCTCTACTGGCTAACATGGCTCTTATAACATCATTGAAGTGAGTGACTGCCATTTACGTTTTTTTGAAAGTTTCGGGCAAAATACAGCTTTTTAACTAAATCAAGGGCCATAACTAAAGAATCTGGTAAAGTTTGGTAAAGATCAGATGAAAAATGAAGGCCCAACCGTATTAATGAGGCAATATATAGCATGTTCAACTAAATCAAGAACACCTCTGTTACTGGTCCGACTGGTCGAACATAGAGCTAAAAAAAAAATAAAAAAATAAAAAAAAAATTAAAAAAATAAAAAATAATTAAAAAAAAAAAAATAAAAAAAAAAAATAAAAAAAAAAATATCCCTATACATGTCTATGTAAAACATGTGACCCTTGGGGCGGGGTCAAATATGACCCGAGGGTTACCATTTGAACAAACTTGGTAAAGGACCATAAACTTATAGCAAATGCAAAATATTTAACCTCTGGCTCTTGCAGTTCCAGAGAAGAAGATTTTTTTCATTTTTTCCCTATACAAGCATTTATGTAAAACTTTGACCCCCGGGGCGGGGCCAGATGTGACCCCAGGGTCCCCATTTGAACAAAATTGGTAAAGGACCATAAGCTTATAGAAACAGCAAAATATTAAACCTCTGGCTCTTGCAGTTTCAGAGAAGAAGATTTTTTAAGTTTTCCCTATACATGTCTATGTAAAACATGTGACCCTTGGGGCGGGGCCAAATGTGACCCCAGGGTCACCATTTGAACAAACTTGGTAAAGGACCATAAGCTTTTAGCAAAATATTAAACCTCTGGCTCTTGCAGTTCCAGAGAAGAATTTTTTTTTCAGTTTTTCCCTATACAAGCATTTATGTAAAACTGTGAATCCCCGGGGCAGGGCCAGATGTGATCCCAGGGTCCCCATTTGAACAAAATAGGTAAAGGACCATAAGCTTATAGCAACAGCAAAATATTAAACCTCTGGCTCTTGCAGTTTCAGAGAAGAAGATTTTTTAAGTTTTTCCCTATACATGTCTATGTAAAACATGTGACCCTTGGGGCGGGACCAAATGTGACCCCAGGGTCACTATTTGAACAAACTTGGTAAAGGACCATAAGCTTATAATAAATGTAACATATCAAACCTCTGACTCTTGTAGTTGGCGAGAAGAAGATTTTTAAAAAAAAATCCTATATAAGTAAAACTTATATACGAAAACTGTGACCCTCGGGGCGGGGACAAATTTGACCCCCTGGTCACCATTTGAACAAACTTAGTAGAGGACCATAAGCTGATGCTACATGTATTACATGAGAGCTCTGTGCCATGTGGTTCCAGAGAAGAAGATTTTTTTCAGTTTTTCCCTATACAAGCCTATGTAAAACTGTGACCCCCGGGGTGGGGCCAAATGTGACCCCTGGGTCACCATTTGAACAAACTTGATAGAGGACCACAAGCTTATAGCAAATGCAAAATATTAAACCTCTGGCTCTTGCAGTTTCAGAGAAGAAGATTTTTTAAGTTTTTCCCTATACATGTCTATGTTAAACATGTGACCCTTGGGGTGGGGCCAAAAGTGACCCGAGGGTCACCATTTGAACAAACTTGGTAAAGGACCATAAGCTTATAGTAAATGCAAAATATCAAACCTCTGGCTCTTGTAGTTTTCGAGAAGAAGATTTTTAAAAAAAATAATCCTATATAAGTCTATGTAAAACTGTGACCCCCGGGGCGGGGACAAATTTGACCCCAGGGTCACCATTTGAACAAACTTAGTAGAGGACCATAAGCTGATGCTACATGTAATACATGAGAGCTCTGTGCCTTGTGGTTTCAGAAAAGAAGATTTTTTAAAGTTTTTTCCTATATGTCTATATGAAAAACATGCAAAACCTCAATATACAAATTTTGGACCCCCGGGGCACGGCCATTTTTGACCCCGGGGACTTTATTTGAACAAACTTGATAGTCTAGGCGTTGGCAATCATTTTAAAAGAAAAACTGTTGAAATCTGTCCAGCGGTTCTGGAGAAGAAGATTTTTTAAGGTTTCGACCATATATGGTAATGGCAGCCATCTTGGATGTAGCGTTGACCTAATTTTAACAAATCTAAAAAGCATTCATCTAAGGATCATCCACGTGAAGTTTGGTCAAAATTAGCGAAGCGGTTTCTGAGGAGAAGTCGTTTGAAGAAAAGTTAACGGACGACAGACAGACGACAGACGACGGACAACACAGCATCCCATAAGCTCTGCTGGCCCTTGGCCAGTAGAGCTAAAAACAACGGAGTTTGCCGTTTGCTTTTGCTGAGATGACATCTAAGTGCATTTGTTTAAAAACAAAATGCCATTCTATTAAAAACAAAATGCCATTCTATTAAAAACAAAAGGCCCAAGAGGGCCTGTGGATGCTCTACTGGCTAAAACGGCTCTTATATCAAGGGTTGTCAACATAAAATTCCCATCATTATTTTTTTTAAACATTGCAAAAACAACTGGGATAGGATGGCCTTAGATCGCTCACCTGGTAATCATGGGCATTAAGTCTGCTGTGTCTAGTCTGGCATGGGTATTTTTTAATTTGTCCCACTTCTTCTATGAATGAAATTTCATAAAAATGGGTGGGGAGTTATATTAACATTCTAAACATATATGGTAAAGATCAGATAAAACATGAAGTAACTACAGATTTAACAAAGGAAAATACAATATAGCATTTTTCAACAAATCAAGGGCCATACCCTGTCGTTACTAACAATATCTAGCTGGTTTTCGAACTTGTCCAAGAGTTTATTGATATTCCACGCTTTGCACAACTAGACATCATACTGAGGCTTCCTGCCAAATTTTGTAGAAATCCAACAAGCCGTTTAGGAGGAGTAGCACCAACAAAGAAATTTAAAGTAAAAATGTCAAAGTGCCATTACTCAGCAAACTGGAACAAAAGCGCAATATGCACAACTAGACATCTAACCGATGCTTCCTGCCAAGTTTCGTCGAAATTAGGAGGAGTAGCGCCGACAAGAATTTTAAAAGTAAAAATGTCAAGGGGCCGTAACTTCACCAAAAATCAACGAATCGGAAAAAAACACAATAGGCACAACTAGAAATCATAGCATTGCTTCCTGCTAACATGGCGTTAACACCAAAAATAATGAAATCAAAAAAAAAAAAAAAAAAAAAAAAAAAAAATCAATCAAATAAACAAAACAAGAGGCCCAAGAGGGCCTGTGGATGCTCTACTGGCTAAAACAGCTCTTATAGATTAAGATAGATATAGCTAGATATAGCTCTCTTCTCCTATAGATTTAACAAAGGAAAATACAAAATAGCATTTTTCAACAAATCAAGGGCCATAACTCTGTTATTACTAACAAGATCTAGCTGGTTTTTGAAATTGTCCATGAATTCATTGATATACCACGCTTTGCACAACTAGACATCATACCGAGGCTTCCAGCCAAATTTCGTAGAAATCCAACAAGCTGTTTAAGAGGAGTAGCGCTGACAAGAAATTAAAAATAAAAATGTCAAAGTGCCATAATTCCGTCAAAAATCAGCGAACTGGAACAAAAGCGTGATATGCACAACTAGACATCTTACAGATGCTTCCTGCCAAGTTTCGTCGAAATTCAACAAGGCATTTAGGATGAGTAGCGCCGACAAGAAATTTTAAAGTAAGTGTCGAGTAATTAAAAAAAAAAATGGAAAAAAATTCAAATCAATGAAAAAAATAATGAAAAAAATAATGAAAAAATTAAAAAAATATATAATAAAAAAAAATTAAAAAATTAAACAATTCAAAAAATTGAAACAATTAAAACAAGAGGCCCAAGAGGGCCTGTGGACGCTCTACTGGCTAAAACAGCTCTTATAGATTTAGATAAATATAGCTAGATATAGCTCTCTTCTCCTATAGATTTAACAAAGGAAAATACAATATAGCATTTTTCAACAAATCAAGGGCCATAACTCTGTTATTACTAACAAGATCTAGCTAGTTTTCGAAATTGTCCAAGCTTTCATTGATATACCGCGCTTTGCACAACTAGACATCATACTGATTTCGTAGAAATCCAACAAGCCGTTTAAGAGGAGTAGCGCCGACAAGAAATTTAAAATAAAAATGTCAAAGGGCCATAACTCAGTCAAAAATCAGCGAACTGGAACAAAAGCGTGATATGCGCAACTAGACAGACACCTTACCGATGCTTCCTGCCAAGTTTCGTCGAAATTCAACAAGGCATTTAGGATGAGTAGCGCCGACAAGAAATTTTAAAGTAAGTGTCAAGTAATTAAAAAGATAATGACTTTTTTTTAAAAAAAAAAAAAAAATTAAAAAAATTATTTATTTTTTTTAAAATCAATCAAAAAAAAAATAATTCAACAAAAAAAATTCAAAAAAAAAATAGGAACAAAAAAAAAAAAATCAAAAATTAAAAAAAAAATTAAAAATATTGAAATGGAAAAAAAAAAAAAAAAATGAAATTGAAAAATATAAATAAAAAAAAATCAAATTAAAAAGATATTTTTTTTTTTTTTAAATACTGTTACCCCCGTGGCGAGTCCAAATTTGACACCAGGGTCACCATTTGAACAAACTTGGTAGAGGACCATAAGCTGATGCTACATGTAATACATGAGAGCTCTGTGCTATGTGGTTCCTGAGAAGAAGATTTTTTTCAGTTTTTCCCTATACAAGCCTATGTAAAACTGTGACCCCGGGGTGGGGCCAAATGTGGTTCCAGAGAAGAAGATTTTTTTCAGTTTTTGCCTATACAAGCCTAAGTAAAACTATGACCCCCAGGGTGGGGCCAAATGTGACCAAACCCCCAGGGTGGGGCCAAATGTGACCAATGGGTCACCATTGGAACAAACTTGGTAGAAGACCATAAGCTTATAGCAAATGCAAAAATATTAAACCTTGCAGTTTCAGTGAAGATTTTTTCAGTTTTTCCCTATACATGTTTATGTAAAACATGTGACCCTTGGGGCGGGGTCAAATGTGACCCCAGGGTCACCATTTGAACAAACTTGGACCATAAGCTTATAGCAAAAGCAAAATATTAAACCTCTGGCTCTTGCAGTTTCAGAGAAGAAGATTTTTTAAGTTTTTCCCGATACATGTCTATGTAAAACATGTGACCCTTGGGCCGGGGCCAAATGTGACCCCAGGGTCACCATTAGAACAAACTTGGTAAAGGACCATAAGCTTATAGCAACAGCAAAATATTAAACCTCTTGCTCTTGCAGTTTCAGAGAAGAAGATTTTTTAAGTTTTTCCCTATACATGTCTATGTAAAACATGTGACCCTTGGGGCGGGGCCAAATGTGACCCCAGGGTCACCATTTGAACAAACTTAGTAAAGGACCATAAGCTGATGCTACATGTAATACATGAGAGCTCTGTGCTATGTGGTTCCTGAGAAGAAGATTTTTTTCAGTTTTTCCCTATACAAGCCTATGTAAAACTGTGACCCCGGGGTGGGGCCAAATGTGACCCCTGGGTCATCATTTGAACAAACTTGGTAGAGGACCACAAGCTTATAGCAAATGCAAAATATTAAAACTCTGGCTCTTGCAGTTTCAGAGAAGAAGATTTTTTAAGTTTTTCCCTATACATGTCTATGTAAAACATGTGACCCTTGGGGCGGGGTCAAATGTGACCCGAGGGTCACCATTTGAACAAACTTGGTAAAGGACCATAAGCTTATAGTAAATGCAAAATATCAAACCTCTGGCTGTTGTAGTTTCCGAGAAGAAGATTTTTTAAAAAAAAGTCCTATATAAGTCTATGTAAAACTGTGACCCCCGGGGCGGGGACAAATTTGACCCCAGGGTCACCATTTGAACAAACTGAGTAGAGGACCATAAGCTGATGCTACATGTAATACATGAGACCTCTGTGCCTTGTGGTTTCAGAGAAGAAGATTTTTTAAAGTTTTTTCCTATATGTCTATATGAAAAACATGCAAAACCTCAAAATACAAACTTTGGACCGCCGGGGCACGGCCATTTTTGACCCCGGGGATTTTATTTGAACAAACTTTATAGTATAGGCGTTGGCGATCATTTTAAAAGAAAAACTGTTGAAATCTGTTCAGCGGTTCTGGAGAAGAAGATTTTTTAAGGTTTTGACCATATATGGTAATGGCAGCCATCTTGGATGTAGCGCTGACCTAACTTTAACAAATCTAAAAAGCATTCATCTAAGGATCATCCATGTGAAGTTTGGTCAAAATTAGCCAAGCGGTTTCTGAGGAGAAGTCGTTTGAAGAAAAGTTAACGGACGGACGACGGACGGACGACGGACGACGGAAGACGGACAACACACCATCCCATAAGCTCTGCTGGCCCTTGGCCAGTAGAGCTAAAAATAAATAAATGTGAAGGTCACATCCACATTTGCTTTGTGACGTTGCAATGTACCACTCAAGATACAACTATAAGCAAAGTTTGAAAGGTCTTAGTGCATACGGTTTGTGAAAAAGTGACATAAACGCCAAATTTGAAGGTAAAAATTATAAGGTTATCTGCCCTATGCTTGGAGAGTCAAGGTCACTTCCACATTTGCCTTGTCACATTGCTATGTACCACTCAAGATACAGCTATAAGCAAAGTTTTAAAGGTCTAGTGTATACAGTTTGTGAAAGTGACCTAAACGCAAAAGTTGAACCTAAAAATTATTAAGTTATCTGCCCTTTGCTTGGAGGGTCAAGGTCACTTCCACATTTGCTTTGTCACGTTGCGATGTACCACCTTAGATACAACTATAAGAAAAGTTTGAAAGGTCTAGTGCATACAGTTTGTAAAAAAGTGACCTAAACGCCAAAGTTGAAGGTAAACATTATAAGGTTATCTGCCCTTGCTTGGAAGTCAAGGTCACTTCCACATCTGCTTTGTCACGTTGCGATGTACCACTCAAGATACAACTATAAGCAAAGTTTGAAAGGTCTAGTGCATACAGTTTGTGAAAAAGTGACCTAAACGCAAAAGTTGAACCTAAAAATTATTAAGTTATCTGCCCTTTGCTTGGAGGGTCAAGGTCACTTCCACATTTGCTTTGTCACGTTGCCAGGTACCACCCAAGATACAACTATAAGCAAAGTTTTAAAGGTCTAGTGCATAAAGTTTGTGAAAAAGTGACCTAAACGCAATAGTTGAACCTAAAAATTAGTAAGTTATCTGCCCTTTGCTTGGAGGGTCAAGGTCACTTCCACATTTCGAGGGCTCGGCGCAAGACTATGGTAACTGCTTTTTTCATTTTTTTACAGGAGAAGGAATAAACTGAATATCTTCCAAAAAATTTGATCATTATAAAATGTCATTGTGATTTAAGTTAACAAAAAGATTCCTTTTTAATGTATAATAAATAATTTCAAAAACATTTATTAATTTTCGAGTTATTTGAAAATATTTCACTTGCAATAGTCTTGCCACTGAAAGCTGATATCGGCGAATGTATTTAAATTGGCAAGACTATGGTAAGTTGACTTACCATAGTCTTGCATGGTATTTTTAATCTTTTTTTTACTCAAAACACATTGCAAGACTATACCAAATTAAATACCAAACAAATGCTGAACACATGTAATGTTGTTACCATGTTTTATTCAATATTCTATAAGAAATTGTGATCTTTGAATAATGACCACACTGGTAACTTCATTTTTTTTCAAACTTAACACAAACATGATTTTCATTTTACTTTCCAGGTTTTAGCATACTAAGATAATGACTACACATATAAACTTAATAAATATTCATATCATTAGATATATTTTTTATCATTATATAGATATTGTTTGTAATAGTGATGTAATTCTTTGGTGCGTTCAATTTTAGATGAACATTAGGATTATTATTGTTATATTTTTTTGGAATAAAAACATTAATAAAATAGGATTAAGAAATTTCTTTCTGAGTGAAATATTACTGGTTAATCTCTACATATATTGTGCTGAGCATGTCTCTGATCATTTTGTAAATCCATATCAGCCTGGACCCTACAATTGATAAACATTCTACTGTGCATTTCAGGGTACCTATGCGTCGAATATGAATCAAGTTGTTTTTTTATTACTTTCTATGTTTTCATACCTGATATGATCGAAAAGAATGAAAACGGACGTTCCTGAATCTGGCGGAAGATTAATTTTTTTCTAAGGTAGGGTGACTTAAAGAAATCAATTGACCAACGTGGTGTAAATTACAAATTATAACCGCAGTATACTATTTACCTACGCTTATTTGCTAGATATAATGGTTTTCATTTCAAAATAAAGGATAAGTATTATTGATTGCCGGAGGTGCTGAACATTGAACAACAACAACAATGTTTTACTTTGTACATCTGAACCCTAGAAACAGACATGTGCAGACGACAATTTCTAAACAAGAGGTCAATGACCTTGAAGCTCTACTGATTGATTTTGATTTCAGGAAGTAGTTGCTACAGACTTGTTTTTTGAAAATCTATTTTTAGCCATGGTGGCCATCTTGAATTTCCGGCCCACCTGAAATTTTTCTATGATCAACTAGACATCAATAGCAACATTCCTGTGAAGTTTCATGAAAATCCATAAAGTAGTTTCAGAGGAGTAGTCGCTACAAGTTTTCATTATATAACTCTATGTAAACAAAGATGGCCACTGGCAGCCATGTTTAACGTCGAATCAAAATGATTTTCGACAAGTACCTCCATCATGTCATACTGATCATTTTAGAAAAAGTCCCATATCAATATCTCTTATAGTTTTCAAGAAGTAGTCGCTACAAACTTATTTATTTTAAATCTATTTTTAGCTGTGGTGGCCATCTTGAATTTCCGGCCGACCTGAAATTTTGCTAGGATCAATTAGACATCAAGAGCAACATTCCTGTAAGTTTTCATTATATAACTCTATGTAAACAAAGATGGCCGCTGGCAGCCATGTTTAACGTCGAATCAAAACGATTTTTGACAAGGACCAACATCATGTCATGCTGATCATTTTAGAAAAAGTCCCATATCAATATCACTTATAGTTTTCAAGAAGTAGTCGCTACAAACTTGTATTTTGAAAATTTATTTTTAGCCGTGGCGGCCATCTTGAATTTCTGGCCGACCTGAAATTTTGCTATGATCAACTAGACATCAAGAGCAACATTCCTGTAAAGTTTCATGAACATTCGACAAGTAGTTTCAGAGGAGTAGTCGCTACAAACTTTTACTATATAACTCTATGTAACCAAAGATGGCCACTGACAGCCATGTTTAACGTCGAATCAAAATAATTTTCGACAAGGATCAACATCATGTCATGCTGATCATTTTAGAAAAAGTCCCATATCAATATCACTTATAGTTTTCAAGAAATAGTCGCTACAAACTTATTTTTTAAAAATCTATTTTTAGCTGTGACGGCAATCTTGAATTTCTGGCAGATCTAAAATTTTGCTAGGATCAATTAGACATCAAGAGCAACATTCCTGTAAAGTTTCATGACAATCCGCCAAGTAGTTTCAGAGGAGTAGTCGCTACAAGTTTTTACTATATAACTCTATGTAAACAAAGATGGCCGCTGGCAGCCATGTTTAACGTTGAATCAAAACGATTTTTGACAAGGACCAACATCATGTCATGCTGATCATTTTAGAAAAAGTCCCATATCAATATCACTTATAGTTGTCAAGAAGTACTCGCTACAAACTTGTATTTTAAAACTCTATTTTTAGCTTTGGCGGCCATCTTGGATTTCACATCAACATGAATTTTTGCTAGGATCAACTAGACTTTATGGGCAACATTTCTGTAAAGTTTCATGAATATCCATCCAGTAGTTTCAGAGAAGTAGTCGCTACAAATAAAAGTTTACAGACAGACGGACGGACGGACAGACGGACGACGGACGCCGCACCACGGCATAAGCTCTGCTGATCTCTGATCTGTCGAGCTAAAAATAACGTCGCCATGTTGTTTTAATTTTTACAATGGAAACAATGGGGTCAAAATGAATTTTAGCCTTTGTGAAGCATACAGTATGGCTATGACAGGATTGCAAACAGATCCTTCGTTCTATCTAACCATATCAGGTATGAAAACAAAGTAAGCAATAAAAAAAATCTTGATTCATATTTGACGCACAGGCATCCTGAAATGCACAGTAGATTAAAATATCCAAAATCAACTTCAATAATATAAGATCAATAACATTATTTTATCTCAGATAATAATACTAGGTTATTTAATTTGTATATTTAAATTCATCCAAGTTCTGTACTGCAATATTATTTATCAAATTTCAATAAATAGAAACATTTTTTATAATTTTTTACATTCAAATTTTTTTGGTGACAACAATTACTGATTTGACCAGTCCTAAAGCATCATAAAAATGAAACCGTTTTAAAAATAAATTCTATTTAGTTTACATTTGCCATACAATGTTCACATATTTATCAATATTATATTATCTTGTTCATAACAATGTTATTTCATGACAAATGTTTAAGGAACTCTTAAATTATGTTTAATGACAAAGATGAAGCATTACATTAATATTAAACTACCGGTAGTCAAAAAATGATACATTTATTGTCCACAAATATTTTAAAAAAAGCTGGCAAACTTCATAATATGAACAATATGCATGATCTCTTTCCATTAAACATTAATTAGAGAATAAATAGGTATTTAATAAGATGGCTTATTATGTACTCATTCATATTAATATTTAAAATGAACATGCAAGTTCAATAATTTCATATCTCATTAGCCTCAACAAACACTAAATCTATAACTATGATTTTGGTTAACTATAATTTTTATCATAGGGATCATTCTTTAAAAAAAAATGAAAATTATCAAACATAACAGTAGTGTACTTTTATTGTACATTGTTAATTTTTATTTTACGTCCGTTATTCATCATCCATTTCATGGGGCAAACGTAAAAATTTAATTGAATGAATGTTGTTTAACGGCTCATCAACACAGTATAGGTTATTTAGAGCCGCCCCAGAGAGAGGGGAAGGATACATAGGAATCCGGGAACCGTGCCGTACTCTTAGTATTAAATAGTTTCCTATGGTTCTTTAACGTGCTCGGAGGATAGACCGATACACGAGACCGCTCGGTTTACGCCCCTCTCCGACGGACAAGGCTAAGGGAAAATGTATTGCCCAAGAACACACCGACGAAACTCAGTGGCACCACGGATGATTGAACCCGGTTACAAATCTACCGCTCTACCGACTGCGCCATGCCAGAAAAAAAAAAAGGACGGTGGACACTTGAAATTATCCCATTTTACAAAATGTCGATAGATCTATTTAATTACTTTGCTTTTGCAATTGGATTCCCATCTGTGCTCAGTCTCTTCAAAACTAGAGCAGTAAATTTGGGCTTTGAGCGCTGTCTGTAAAACAAGTTCACAGAATAGACTGGACCCTTTTTTTTTCATAACTCACACAGACATCACATTGGTCCTTTATTGGTTTGTGAAAGGCCAAAATAAATTCAGTGTTCAATATGTCATAAAAACTCATTGACACCTTTGCAACCCCTTCACTGTCACACTCTTCACAGTACAACCTATACATTTTTGCAAGACTTAGTCCTGCAGGAAGATAGCTTTTATTACTGTCCTTTCTACAGTAATGACTCTCAATTGTATTGAAGGATTTGATAGGATTTCTTACCCTTTCTTTCTGATTTTCGGGTGTTCTGTTTGGTGGGGAGTCATACCAACCCCATTGGTCATCTTGGCAAACCCCAACAGAATTTCTCTTTTTATGTGCAGTTGCAACCATTTGGTCACTTATGCTTAGTGTTGCCAAGAAGAATGTTTTGCAGACCTGAATACTTATCCCGAATTTGAAGATGGCAAAGTCCAAACTATTAAATGTGGATGAATCTCTGAGCCGTTTGATTTTCTGGTATTTTTTCTTTTGATTTGAATATTCGTCAATAAAATGTTTATTAATATCTCCAAGTCTCCAAAAGGTGTGAAAAATGTGCTCACGGTCCTCTTCAGAAATATTGTTCTTACATTTAAATTTGCATTTTTGACCGCAACCTTCCTTCATTAATTTTCCACTATGTGTTTTCCCAGAATACAGAGATTTGTAACTTCAGCCCGAGTTTCGATTTTGTTTTGAAATGTTTATTTTTCATTTTGTTGGATTTCTTTTCTTTCCCTACTCTTTGTACCTATGTCATTTGTAACCTACTTCCCGTTTCTTGAATGTCCTGGTTCGTTATGTGACTCAGACTGAACTGTATCAGTGCTACCACTCCCATGACTATGCGACTCTGACTGAACCGTATCAGTGCTACCACCCCACTGGCTATGCGACTCAGAATGAACTGTATTAGCGCTACCACCCCCTTGACTTTGCAACTAAGACTGAACTGTATCTGTGCTACCACCCCCTTGACTTTGTGACTCAGACTGAACTGTATCTGTGCTATCACCCCCTAGACTTTGCGACTCACACTTAACTGTATCTGTGCTACCACCCCACCGACTATGTGATCCGGACTGAACTGTATCTGTGCTACCACTCTCTTGACTATGCAACCTGGACTGAACTGTATCAGTGCTACCACAACCTTGACTTTGCGACTCAGAATGAACTGTATCAGTGCTACCAACCCCCGGACTATGCGACCCGGACTGAACTGTATCAGTGCTACCACAACCTTGACTTTGCGACTCAGACTGAACTGGTTCAGTGCAACCAACCCCCTGACTATGTGTCCTGGATTGGACTGTATCAGTGCTACCACAACCTTGACTTTGCGACTCAGACAGAACTGTATCAGTGCTACCAACCCCCTGACTATGCGACCCGGACTGAACTGTATCAATGCTACCACCCTCCTGACTATGCGACTCGATTGAACTGTATCAACATTGGCAGGATTTTTACATCGATTGTCAATTAAACTATTTTCAGAATGGTTAGGACTTGTCAAATCAAACAAGACTATTTTCATCAGAAATAGAAACAGACAATTCAGATTCTTCATCATCAGAAACTGACATAACAGTTACTTTATTTAGTACCTCAACATAGGCAAAAAACCCACCCAATCTTATTTTGGTTAATTGTTTATATAATAAAATGTTCATTTTATATTGTATTGGGATTTACTGTAAGGCTTTCAAAAATGAAAACGATATACATACGTTTTAAGTTCAGTTCCTCTTTAAAAAAATCTTATAAAATATCAAAAACTTGGTCAAAATCCAATTATTTTTTTTTATTTTTTTTTTAATTTTTTTATATTTTAATATATTTATATTATATTTTTTAAATAGGGACACATTATGTTTTGGCAAGAAAGTGTTTTTTCATACCTTTGGTTCCATTTTATATTATTTATTAAAAAAAAACATTTATGATTTGTAAAACATTTTCATGCAATACATTTTCCATGCAATACTATGCAGTTGCCATAGTCTTGCACAATATTTACGATACAGCTATTGTGTTTTTTCAAGTGCAATACTATTGTAAGTCTACATACAATAGTATTGCGTTAAAGAATATATCAAATTCAGTTACAATAGTATTGCATTTTCTAGAATTTTCAAATAAACCTTAAGATATTTCTATAATATTTTGTCAGGTTATGTAAATGACTAAAGTACTTCCAAAAACTTGGCAAAGTCATTTTGACAAAAAGTGCAGTTACCATAGTCTTGCGCCGAGCCCTCAATTTGCTTTGTCACGTTGCGATGTACCACCCATGATACAACTATAAGCAAAGTTTGAAAGGTCTAGTGCATACAGTTTGTGAGAAAATGACCTAAACGCAAAACTTGAACCTAAAAATTAGTAAGTTATCTGCCCTTTGCTTGGAGGGTCAAGGTCACTTCCACATTTGCTTTGTCACGTTGCGATGTACCACCCATGATACAACTATAAGCAAAGTTGGAAAGGTCTAGTGCATACAGTTTGTGAGAAAATGACCTAAATGCAAAACTTGAATGTTGATGTCGCCGCCGCCGCTGGAAAAGCAACATCTATGTCTCTTTTTTTCTTCGCAAAGGCGAGACAAAAACTATATCCATTAAATCCCTTAAAACATCAACCTTAGTATATTTTCTGCTCCAAATCACACTGTGGCACAGAAATGGAATGATCTGTATTCAGAAATATAGCAGGTGTGTGACCAGGTCAAACACAGGTCATGATATGCAATTTCTCCTGAGAATTATCTAACTATCTCAGTAGATTTGCTCTTGTCTCATTTTAAAGTTGGAAAATCAGAATTAAAATAAAATCTTAAAATCCTACAATTTGTTTTCAGTCTTTTTTCTGAGAGTCAAAATACAAAAGAGACTAAATCCTTACCCTTCTATGAATGTATAATGGACTGTCCTTTTAATTTGGACCAGTCCATTTGTAGTAAAAAGGGGTGTTTTGATCAAATGACTGATGAGCACCAAGACAGTTAAATCCTGATCAGCCTGCAAGATGTCGTGCCAGTCATTTTGTTAAAGGTTCCAAACCAATATCACTTATGTTTTTTGAGAAGTAGTCACCACAAAATTGCATTTTTTAAATCTATTTTTAAACACTGCAGCCATCTTTAATTTCCGACCGACCTGAACTTTTGCTAGGATCAACTAGACATCAAGAGCAACATTCCTGTGAAGTTTCATGAAAATCCGTCAGGTAGTTTCAGAGGAGTAGTCACTACAAGTTTTGATTATATAACTCTATGTAAACAAAGATGGCCACTGGCGGCCATATTTAATGTCGAATCAAAATATTTAATGTCAAATCAAAATAATTGGATCAACATCAAGTCATGTTGATCATTTTAGAAAAAGACCCATATCATTTTCAATTATAGTTTTCAAGTAGTCACTAAAGACGTACCCCAAGGTTCTGTCTTTGGGCCAATTATCTTTCTACTTTACATAAATGATTTACTCAAAATAATTTTCGACAACGATCAACATCATGTCATACTGATCATTTTAGAAAAAGTCCCATATCAATATCACTTATAGTTTTCAAGAAGTACCGTATTTGTCGGCGTATAGCGCGCATGCGCATATAACGCGCACCCCGACTTTGGGCCTGAAATCCTTGGAAAAAAAACTTTTTTTTATGTATTGTAGCGTAAAACGCGCATTAAAAACATGTGTTTTCAATTTCAGGACAGCAGAGCGCCATTTTGAAGCATTGACCAAAGAGGAAATGTAAAACGAATTTTGATTTGCTAAAACGAAGCAGCATGTTAGACTGTGTTTTTTTACTCAAGTGTAAATAAACTTGTACTGTTGAGTGTACTTTTGTTGTTTACTCAAGTTTCAATAAAATAAAAAACCCACGCCCGTGTTCAACTTTTATTACGATCATATTATATTTAATATTTTGGATTGACAAGTCTCGAAATCATCAACACTACAAACAGAAGTAACTAACTATAGTAATACTATGTATCTAAATTTGTAGCATGAAACATAAAGCCTAAACCGGAAACGAAATGAAACGTATGTAGTACGTTTCTATATAAACTCAGTGAATAATTTCGAAAATCCTCTATCACTAACAATGTTCACTAACAAAGTAAAAATTCAAGAAGTTTCAATGTAAATGTTGCTCTCAGAGTTTTATATGTGCATTAGATAACTAAACTAATGCGTAACTTTTCTTTTATTAGATGTAAGAGTCTTTTATTAGACAAATCTTATCAAAAACGAAAATAATTGTGTAGTAGGGATATTCCCGAAACTGTACACTCGCCTCTGGATAAGAATAGATTCTAATAATAGACTTTTGTGATTTGGACAAAAAAACAACTTCAAGCAGTCTAAGCTGTTGCACCCTGATAATAATCAGAGAGCAAACGTATAGAGTATAAGACTGCTGTAGACCTAAACCCAAAACACTAAACCCTACTCGTAGATATTTAAAGTTCCCTAGTTAAAAATAGAAGTAAAAAAAAATTCACACCAGTAGACCGGTACACAAAAGACGTCTATCCCAGTCGAGTTTCACATGTTTGTTTAATAATTAGTTATCATTGTTTGCGGTCAGTTAACATAAACCAAACACTTCACACTTAACACGTTTTCCCAATCAAATGAACCCTTGAACCAATTTAGGAATAATCATGATTCTACGTTGTCGAAATTCAGAAATTCAGAAATCAACTTTAACAAATAAGTTGTTTATTAGAAATAATTATTATACATACAATTCTATTGTATTCTATTAATAAAATATGCACTAACCCAGTCTGCGGGTTCGGAAAACCCCAGCCTCGTTTTCATTTCAAAATGCCGATTTTTGTAAACAATTGTATTTTTCAACATTTCAATGGTATTTTCTCAACAATAATCAACATAAAACATGGTAAAGTTTGATTTTATTATTTTTATTGATAATAAGCATATAGCATACAACGCATTTTATTGAAACAATAGAAACAAGCCAACTTTTGTTCGATTCAATCTCTGTAGTAAACGGCCGGTCTTGCGACTTTTTGAAAACCACAAAACTTCTCGTCTTGGCTGAAAAAAAAAAAGTAAATCATTACTTGTTGCTTAAACCGCGCACCCCAACTTCAGCCACAGAATCTGGGGTAAAAAAGTGCGCGCTATACCCCGACAAATACGGTAGTCTATTATTTTTAGCCATGGGGGCCATCTTCAATTTCCGGCCGACCTGAAATTTTGCTAGGATCAATTAGACATCAAGAGCAACATTCCTGTGAAGTTTCATGAAAATCCGTCAAGTAGTTTCAGAGGAGTAGTCGCTACAAGTTTTCATTATATAACTCTATGTAAACAAAGATGGCCGCTGGTGGCCATGTTTAACGTCAAATCAAAAAGATTTTCGACAAGGATCAACATCATGTCATACTGATCATTTTATAAAAAGTCCCATATCAATATCACTTATAGTTTTCAAGAAGTAGTCGCTACAAACTTGTATTTTGAAAACCTGTTTTTAGCCATGGCGGCCATCTTTAATTTCCGGCCGGCCTGAAATTTTGCTAGGATCAATAAGACATCAAGAGCAACATTCCTGTGAAGTTTCATGAAAATCCGTTGAGTAGTTACAAAGGAGTAGTCGCTACAAAGTTTTACTAGATAACTCTATGTAAATAAAGATGGCCACTGACAGCCATGTTTAGCATCGAATCAAAAAGATTTTCGACAAGGACCAACATCATGTCATGCTGATCATTTTAGAAAAGTCTCATATCGATATTACTTATAGTTTTCAAGTAGCAGTTGATACAAACTTGTTTTTTGAAAATCTATTTTTAGCCGTGGCGGATCTTGAATTTCCGGCCGACCTGAAATTTTGCTAGGATCAATGAGACATCAAGAACAACATCCATGTAAATCCGTCAAGTAGTTTCCGAGGAGTAGTCGCTACAAGTTTTTCATTATATAACTCTATGTAAACAAAGATGGCCGCTGGCAGCCATGTTTAACGTCGAGTCGAAATAAATTTCGACAAGGATCAACATCATGTCATACTGATCATTTTAGGAAAATACGCATATCAATATCACTTATATTTGTCAACATTCCTGTGAAGTTTAGTCGCTACAAGTTTTTATTATATAACTCTATGTAAACAAAGATGGCCACCAGCGGCCATGTTTAACGTCGCATCAAAATAATTTTCGACAAGGATCAACATCATATCATGCTGATCATTTTAGAAAAAGGCCCATGTCAATATCACTTAGAGTTTTCAAGAAGAAGTTGCTACAAACTTGTCTTTTTAAAAATCTATTTTTAGATTTGGTGGCCATCTTGGATTTCACATCAACATGAATTTTTGCTAGGATCAACTAGATTTCATGGACAACATTTCTGTAAAGTTTCATGAAAATCCATTCAGTAGTTTCCGAGGAGTAGTCGCTACAAGTTTTTCATTATATAACTCTATGTAAACAAAGATGGCCGCTGGCAGCCATGTTTAACGTCGAGTCGAAATAAATTTCGACAAGGATCAACATCATGTCATAATGATCATTTTAGGAAAATACGCATATCAATATCACTTATATTTGTCAAGAAGTAGTCGCTACAAACTTGTTTTTTGAAAATTTATTTTTAGACGTGGTGGCCATCTTGAATTTCCGGTCGACCTGAAATTTTGCTTGGATCAATTAGACATCAAGAATAACATTCCTGTGAAGTTTAGTCGCTACAAGTTTTTATTATATAACTCTATGTAAACAAAGATGGCCACCAGCGGCCATGTTTAACGTCGCATCAAAATAATTTTCGACAAGGATCAACATCATATCATGCTGATTATTTTAGAAAAAGACCCATGTCAATATCACTTAGAGTTTTCAAGAAGTAGTCGCTACAAACTTGTCTTTTTAAAAATCTATTTTTAGATTTGGTGGCCATCTTGGATTTCACATCAACATGAATTTTTGCTAGGATCAACTAGATTTCATGGACAACATTTCTGTAAAGTTTCATGAAAATCCATTCAGTAGTTTCAGAGGAGTAGTCGCTACAAAAAAAAAGGTTAAGGACAGACGGACGTATGGACGGACGGACGACGGACACCGTACCATGGCATTAGCTCTGTTGATCTGTGATCAGTAGAGCTAAAAAAATACCGAAAAGTGTGTTCCGTATATATCACAGTGCCCCAAAGTTTATAATGATGTATCATGGAGAAAATGTTGCATGTAATAGTATTGTCTTATCATACTAAGATGAAATAATCTAGAAGCTGTAATTCTGCCTATTCACTCTAAAAGTGCAGGAAATAATCCTTTGCGAAACAGACAGGTCAAGAAACAATGAAGAAGAGTGAATATTTGTTAAGGACCTATTCCCAATACCAAATTGTCATTGAAAAAGCAAGGAAAGCTTGTTTATTTACTGCAGACATGCTACATGACCGATCAGCTCAGGTACGTAAATAGAGGCCTGAGTAAAGTTTTTTCTTTCCACAGCATTGCTATGTTGAACACCATCTTACAAAAACAACACATTAGCAAGTTAGCTATTTTAAATCATGGTTCATACAGAATTATCATTATGAAATTTAAGGACTTTTTAAAGACTTTTAAGGCCCTAATAAACCATTTTTAAGTCCCGGTTTAACTCTTAACATTATCGGTGATTTTTTTTTTGCCGATTCTTTTAAATTACGTAAGATATTATTCCTCTTGTATAATTAATCGACTGATTATGAAATTCAAGGACCTTTAACGATATTTTGTCAGAATTTAAGGACTTTTTAAGGCTACTTCTGAAATTTAAGGACTTTTTAAGGCTGTATTAACCTTGTAAATACAAAACGGTGTTGATATTTCATTGTTTTAGGACAAAAATAAAACCAAAACATCTAATGAGAAACCTGCTTCTATGTTTTAATATGTTGACGTCATACGGAAGCTGTATTGGGAGGACCTCATCATCTGATACAAAATTGAATAACACTATTTCCTCATGCAGTTGTATGTCTAACAGTGATTTACAGTTACAGGACAAGAAACAATGAAGATTAGTGATTATTTTTTAACTTTGGTTGAGTGTTGGGTAAGCCATTCATAGATCATTCATAGATCAATGGATGGGGAAAGTAAGCACAGGTGAGATCTGGTATGTAAATACACACTGGTAGCATGAGGTAATTGTTCCACCCATTTTTTATCAGTATATTCACATACAAGAAGCAATGACGTCAAACACTGTTTAATTTCAGGTATCACCGCATTACAAGGTCAACCTGGGTCGTATAATTACTCTATTTTTGGCATTGTATCTCTTTGTAGCTAGCAATAAACTGGTTTTATGCCTGTTTTTATGCATCATGGTTGATTGATGACATTCCAAGCCATTTAATACAATCTCTAGGATTTCCTTATTTTGTAATTGCACAAGTATTTATTAAAAAAAAAATCAGGTTTTGTAGACCAGTCAATATACCAGAAATTTCGTCAGAATTGTAAAACAAAGTATATTTTAAAGAGAATGTTTTATTCAAATAGTATTTCTAGACATGCAACACCATATCAGTGCTCACCTCCCTCTGTGACATATCACATGAATCAGTGCTCATCTCTGTCGGATATATCACATGTATCAGTGCTCATCTCCCTCTGTGATATATCACATGTATTAGTGCTCATCTCCCTCTGTGACATAACACATGTATCAGTGCTCATATCCCTCTTTGACATATCACATGTATCAGTGCTCATCTCCCTCTGTGACATAACACATGTATCAGTGCTCATCTCCCTCTGTGATATATCACATGTATCAGTGCTCATCTCCCTCTGTGACATATCACATGTACCAGTGCTCATCTCCCTCTGAGACAGTGCTCATCTCCCTCTGTGACATATCACATGTATTATTGCTCATCTCCCTCTGTGATTTATCACATGTACCAGTGCTCATCTCTCTTTGTGGTATATCACATATATCAGTGCTCATCTGTGTGTGTAATATATCACATATATCAGTGCTCATCTCCCTCTGTAATATATCACATATATCAGTGCTCATCTACCTCTGTGATATACCACATGTATCAGTGCTCATCTCCCTCTCTGATATATTACATGTATCAGGGCTCATCTCCCTCTGTAATATATCACATATATCAGTGCTCATCTTCCTCTGTGATATATCACATGTATCAGTGCCCATTTCCCTCTGTGATATATCACATGTATCAGTACTTATCTCCCTCTCTGTGATATATCCCATGTATCAGTGCTCATCTCCCTCTGTAATATATCACATGTATCAGTGCTCATCTCCCTCTCTGATATATCACATATATAAGTGCTCATCTCCCTCTATGATAGATCATATGTATCATTGCTTATCCCTCTCTCTCTGTGATATATCGCATGTATCAGTGCTCATCTCCCTCTCTGATATATCACATGTATCAGTGCTCATCTCCCTCTCTGATATATCACATATATAAGTGCTCATCTCCCTCTATGATAGATCATATGTATCATTGCTTATCTCTCTCTCTCTGTGATATATCACATGTATCAGTGCTTATCTCCCACTGTGATATATCACATATATCAGTGCTCATCTCCTGCCAAGATATATCACATGTATCAGTGCTCATCTCCTTCAGTGATATATCACATGTATCAGTGCTCATCTCCCTCTCTGTGATATATCACATGTATCAGTGCTCATCTCCCTCTCTGATATATCACAGATATCAGTGCTCATCTCCATCTGTGATATATTGCATGTATCAGTGCTCATCGCCCTCACTGTGGTATATTGCATGTATCAGTGCTCACCTTCCTCTGTGATTTATCATATGTATCAGTGCAGATCTCCCTCTGTGATTTATCACATGTATTAGTGCTCATATCCCTCTGTGCTATATCACATGTATCAGTGCTCAACTCCCTCTGTGATATATCACATGTATCAGTGCTCATCTCCCTCTGTGATATATCACATGTATCAGTGCTCATATCCCTCTCTGTGATATATCACATGTATCAGTGCTCATCTCCCTCTCTGTGATATATCACATGTATCAGTGCTCATCGCCCTCTCTGTGATATATCACATGTATCAGTGCTCATCTCCCTCTCTGTGATATATCACATGTATCAGTGCTCATCTCCCTCTCTGTGATATATCACATGTTTCAGTGCTCATCTCCCTCTCTGTGATATATCACATGTATCAGTGCTCATCTCCCTCTCTGTGATATATCACATGTATCAGTGCTCATCGCCCTCACTGTGGTATATTACATGTATCAGTGCTCATCGCCCTCACTGTGGTATATTACATGTATCAGTGCTCACCTTCCTCTGTGATTTATCATATGTATCAGTGCAGATCTCCCTCTGTGATTTATCACATGTATCAGTGCTCATCTCCATCTCTGTGACATTATTTATCAGTGCATATCTGTCTGGTATGTGAAAAGTATCTCACTTAATTACTTACAAGTATTGCTACTTAAATCAAGTTTGTGGACATTGTTTCATTATTAATTCCCTATGACAAACAAGCGATGAAACAAACAAACATTTTATAATTTGTATCATGTAAAATGCAATAATACAATTCAGCTTGCCTTATCTGACAAAATAACAATGCAAAAATATAAGACATTCAGAGTTTGATATTTAAAATTCTATATTCACTGTTGTAGTTGACCAAAACATTGTACTGAAAAAAAACATATCAAAGAATATATTTGGACAGGATGAATACCACTTTTGCTCATTATCTTGTCATAAATGAGATAAATGAGATAATTTACACAAAATAGACAGAAAAAAAAATTCTTCAAAATTCAATTAATTTTCAATCTTATGTACCCAAACAAGTTGGGTATTTTTTTATTTTTTTTTTATAATTTTATAAGAGCACGTACCACCGTGCATTTTGTTTAGCGCCTGAGTGCTATTGTTAGGGGAAATACGGGCCCCGAGTGCTATTGTTAGGGGAAATACAGGCCCAATTGCTATTGTTAGGGGAAATACGGTATTAAACAACACCCAATGTATAAACTGATCCGAATAACTAATATTTTTAGTGCGTATTTCCAGCCATACTCGAGTTACACTAGGTTAGTAATGACGTCAATAAGTGATACAGATATCATTTTATTAGCTTAATCACATCTAGAGGGCAATTAAGTCTATATATTCATATATTCCACATCATAAACTATACAACCGGAGCACAAATTTCAATCAAGATTCACAGCTTTATGATAACACCTAGCAAAATTACTGGTTAGTTCACTGAGTTCAACCCTCTATTATTTTGCTACTGATTAAAAAAAAAATTAAGTAGAAACCATCATGATGCTACTGATTAAAAAAAAAATTAAGTAGAAACCATAATCATATATAAACAGGGTTTTATCGGAATCTCTGAAGATGAACAAAAACACACAAATACAGAGAGACAGTCAAGACAAACAAATGTACAGATATCCAAGTGCTTGACCTTGACCTTGTGATCACAGGTGATCAGAAATATGACGCAATGTTTTCGTACAACCTAAGTAATCAACAAATAAAATACCGAAGTAATTTGTGAAAGCATTTTGAGAATATAAGCAAAAACGAGAGACAGATAAATGGACAGATGGAAAAGGTCAAAACAGTATAGCCCCACCAATATTGGCAGGGACATAATGACAACACTGGTGCTGCTGATAATTATAATAATTACCATAATAATAGTGCTGCTACTTCTGCTTCCGCTGATAATGATGATCAAAATAAAAACCGAATAAAATGTTTCCGACGATGAACAAACATAAACATACACATAGACAGTGTTAAGACAAATATACAGATATAATATACTTACCAATATCTTTTGCAGGAGAATCATTTCTTGGTGTTCCCTGTGAAAATGTAACACAGAATAAATCAACACAAACAACTGGTATAGGAATAAAGAACAAGCATATTGTTGAACTTTAAAGGGAGTCTGGCTTTTTTCTAGAAAAATTTAAAAGGGACACATGGCAATCTTGAGTTTTATTCAAACATTAAAATTTTCTCCTCAGTTTAGTTATCCTGTGTCATTTTGACTTTAAAACTGCTTGCATATAATTAAATAAAAAATTGAGATTTCAATTTTCTTCTCTATATTACAAATTTTTAAATATATTATTCGTGCAATATTATTAAAAGTTAGTAATATGTAAACATGATTTGCTTTGAACTATTCTAACAATTAATATTAATGATTGAACAAATGCAAGTTAAGAGAAAAACTAACGGGAAGCCGTGAGTTTTTAAAAAATCGAGATTGCCTTGTGTCCCTTTAAAATGTTAAAAAACTGCCATTTCAAGATAGAAACCTCATATCAATCAATATATGCTATTGGCACCCTGTTGCTATATGCTATTGGCACTCTGTTGCTCAGGTTTAAACTTTGAATTCACCATAGATATTGAATGACATTTAAGAGATAACCATGCTAAGATTTTCAATCTGGGATGGTATGTGAATGGTTTTACGGTCTGAAATTTAATTTTACGGCGATGTGATAGTGGAGCAGTAAAATGTAATTTCAGACCTTAAAACTAACCACAGACCGTCCCAGATTGAATATCTTAGCATGGTATCTCTTAAATTTCATTCAATATCTACGTTGTTACTACGTTATGTGACGTCACATACTTTTCAGATGGTAAATCGGGCATTTTACAGTCGCAAATTTTAAACGTTAGCCAATGGAGAAACGTGTTACATAATAGTTGCATTAAAATGAGTGTTTATAAACGCTAAAAGGTAACCCTGGTTCATTTTCTTTTAAATATTAAGCCATTTGTAGGCTTATTCATCATGTGTTGGACCTTTAGAACAGAACGTATCAATAGTTGTCAATTTTAACTCTGATCCCTAGAACCCCACCCCACCCTCACCACACACTTGAAACAACGACATACAACAATATTGATTTTTTAAAACCTCCAGGTATCCCTTAAGTTTATCTTCATAACTTGCATTTGTTCAATCATTTAATAATATTAATTATAAGAATAGTATAAAGCAAATTATGTTTGTGCATTACTGACTGGTTTATGACAAATGATACATTTAAACCCATGGTGGAATAAGAAGAAGAAATAAAAACTCAAAATGTTATTTAATTTAAAGCAGGTCAAAATGATACTGGAATAATAAATCAAGACGCTAATTGAATAAATGATTTTATCATGCAGATACGCACTTTTCTGCCTAATAAAGGGGTGACCTATTAAATTTTGCTTTATTAGGCACTGACCAATAGAGCAAATCATTGCGGAATGCCTCGGCGTTATTATACGTAAAGTTATCTGACGTCATGCATGTAATGTTGTCTGACGTCATAAAACAAACAAAAAACAACAACATGGCGGCGTCCTCGATAAGCGTTACATTCTGAGAAATAGGTAATAATAGTAATTCATAGAAAAATGTGGATAATCTACATGATAAATAGAATATTATGTCAGTGCCTTTTACTATCAAGTTTATTAGGCTTGGCACGAAAACGAAGAATGGCTCGGCAGGGAGCCTCGCCATTCTTCGTTTTCTAGGCCTCTCCTAATAAACTTGATAGTAAAAGGCACTGACATAATATTCTCTATAAACACTTACAGATTACAGTGTGTCCCTTTAAAACACTAGTAAGCAGTTCTGTTTTTGTGAATGAATTGGCAATTTTCTTCCCCCTATATTTTAAACTCATTACAACTAATTCAAGGAGTGAAAGTGAGACTAGACTATCTATATATAAATAAACAACAAGATATTACGGTTTCTCACTGAGCCCTGGCTATATCTCTATCACACTAAGTGTTTCCAGAACAAGGAAATATTCTTGTGAGATGTTTATTTTCCATCTAATTTACCAGTGTGTTGATCATTGTCTTAAAACACAGACAAATACATCTGTTATCTTAACCAGGCTTATATAAATGTCATTACAGGAAGGAAATAATTATGTTATGTAAATTATTAATAATAAAGAGACATTTGAGATGAAACCAAGAGGCCCAAGGGCCTTAAAGCGCTCGCCTGTGGTTCTATATTGTTTATTTGAGAAGAAATGAGAAGTTTAGTTTTATTACAAAAGCTCTATGCCTTGTGGTGTCGGAGAAGAATAAGTTTAAAATGTTTAAGTTTTAAGAACTCATGAATAAACCTATACTTTTAATCAGCCTATATACCTTATTATATGACCTAAACACCTGGGTAAAACACGTAACCCCTGGGGTTTAACCAGATTTGAACCCAAGGTCACCATTTGAATATATTTGGTCGAAGACCATAAGCTTATGCTACATGGTCAATATTACACCTCCAGCCTTGTAGTTTCAGAGAAGAAGTTGTATTAAATACTTTCCAATAACTCTATGTAAAACTGTGACCCACAGGGAGGGGCCAGATTTGACCCCAGGGTCACCATTTGAACAAAAACTTGATAGAGGACCATACGCCTATGCTACATGCAAAATATTGTAACTCTAGCTCTTGGAGTTCCAGAGAATATTTTTTTAAAGATTTTTCTGTTTAACTCTATGAAAATCTCTGACCCCGGAGCAGGGCCAGATTTTACCCTTGGGTCACCATTTGAACAAACTTGGTAGAGGACCTTAAGCTTATGCTACATGCAATATATGAGAGCTCTTTGTTTGTGGTTTCAGAGAAAACATGCATAATCTATACATATATATGAACTTTGGGGGGAAAAGCGGACACTTTTGACCCTGTTGACTTCAGTGGTCATCTTGGATGGCATGTTGACCTTTTCCTTTTTTTTTTAACAAATTCGAACAACAATCACCTAAGACTCATCCATATTAAAGTAACTATCCCTCCAACAACAGTCAATTTTATTTTACATCATATGTACACCGTTTCTAAACCTACTGATGATGAGGTATATAATATATCTGTTTTGAGAATCCGAGCTCTATAGATAGACACAATATAAACAGCTTTAATCAGCCAGATCAAACTCCAGACGGCAACTCATAATCAATTTTAAGGGTATTTTAAGCACCCATGAATAAACCTATACTTTTAATCAGCATAAATACCTTATTATATGACCTAAACACCTGGCTAGAATTTAGATAAACAGTTTTGCAGTGTAATGTGGCTGTTATTTGGAGAGTTAGTTTCTTTAAGTTCTTTCAAAAGTTCTTTTTAAGTTCGG
Organism: Cyrtodaria siliqua; assembly: GCA_037043455.1. Lineage (NCBI taxonomy): Eukaryota > Metazoa > Mollusca > Bivalvia > Adapedonta > Hiatellidae > Cyrtodaria > Cyrtodaria siliqua. The sequence goes on along the minus strand of JAWPHD010008737.1, from coordinate 43,588 downwards.
TCAAAATTGACTAATGGTTTTCTGAGGAGAAATTTTTTAAAGCAAAAGTTGACAGAGATGGACAACGACGGACAACAACAGATGGACGATGTGTGATCCCCACAGCTTGCCTCTGAGCCTTTGGCTTAGGTGAGCTAAATAAAGTTACAACAGTTTACATCCATTGACCGAATACAAAACAGCAACCACTCAAAAAACACAAACAGCACAAATAACAAACGCTCACTTGTGACATATAATCAGAAACAGTGGTATAACTAATACAAAGGATGGGCAGAACTGTTTCATTAGGAGTCAATGTTGCTGGTTTGCAGAAAGGATGGGCAGAACTGTTTCATTAGAAGTCAATGTTGCTGGTTTGCAGAAGAGATGGGCAGAACTGTGTCATTATGAGTCAATGTTGCTGGTTTTCAGAATGGATGGGCAAAACTGTGTCATTAGGAGTCAATGTTGCTGGTTTGCAGAAAGGATGGGCAGAATTTTGTCATTAGGAGTCGATGTTGCTGGTTTGCAGAAAGGATGGGCAAAATTGTGTCATTAGGAGTGGATGTTGCTGGTTTGCAGAAAGGATGGGCAGAACTGTGTCATGATTTGAAGAAAGGATGGGCAGAACTGTTCCATTATGAGTCAATGTTGCTTGTTTGCAGTAAGGATGGACAGAACTTGTGTCATTAGGAGTCAATGTTCCTGGTTTGCAGAAAGGATGGGCGGAACTGTGTCATTAGGAGTCAATGTTGCTGGTCTACAGAAAGGATAGGCAGAACTGTGTCATTAGGAGTCAATGTTGCTGGTTTGCAGAAAGGATGGGCAGAACTGTAGGAGTTGATGTTGCTTGTTTGCAGAAAGGATGGGCAGAACTGTGTCATTAGGAGTCAATGTTGTTGGTCTACGGAAAGAATAGGCAGAACTGTGTCATTAGGAGTCAATGTTGCTGGTTTTCAGAAAGGATAGGCAGAACTGTAGGAGTCGATGTTGCTGGTTTGCAGAAAGGATGGGCAGAACTGTCATTAGGAGTCAATGCTGTTGGTTTGCAGAAAGGATGGGCAGAACTGTGTCATCAGGAGTCAATGTTGCTGGTTTACAGAAAGGATGGGCAGAACTGTCATTAGGAGTCGATATTGCTGGTTTGCAGAAAGGATGGGCAGAACTATGTCATTAGGAGTCGGTGTTGCTGGTTTGCAGAAAGGATGGGCAGAACTGTGTCATTAGGAGTCAATGTTGCTGGTTTGCAGAAAGGATAGTCAGAACTGTGTCATTAGGAGTCAATGTTATTGGTTTGCAAATAATGTTTTCATTCATGTTAATGATCTTGTCATATTGTATAAAATATACAAACATAACCTTAAAAGGTTAAATTGTGTGAGAATGTATTTATGTATTTGTGGAGCGCTGTGGTCTAGATAGTGGTAGAGCATGGACCCATGATCGAAAAGTCCATTTTCAGACATGGTGGCATTTGTGGACATGGTGGCCATCTTAGATTTCCAGTCATCCTGAATTTTACTAAGGACCAATTAAACATCAAGAGCAACCCTCCTATAAGGTTTCATCAAGTACGTTCAATGATAACAGTTTAAAGCCGTTTTTTAAAAAGAAACATTGTGTTACAAGCTCGTTTTATTTATATTTATATATACTCGATTATAAGACGAGCTGCATCACGCCATTAAAGAAACTAACCCGCCAAATAAAATAACAGCAAAAAATGCACTAAAACCTCATTGATCAAAACTTTATCCAGGTGTTCAGGTCATATAATAATGTATATGTGCTGACCAAAAGTGTAGTTTTATTTACGATTTCTTAAAATACAGTCGAACCTCGATAGCTCAAAGACAGCGGGACCATAGGGATATGTTCGAGCTATCGGTGGCTTCGAGGCATCGAGGTAACTGTAAAATCCAAAATATCTATCCGAATTTGTGTACCACCCGAAATAGTGTTACTTGTATACGTGATGTATCGTTCTCGGTATGTGTTTATGTTCATGCATGTTTGTTTAAACGTCATAACGGATATATAACATGTAATTGGTACACTGAAAATACAAGAAAAACTGCAATAAAGTGTTTGTTTTATCATTTATTTAAAGAAATATCACACTAATAGATTTTAACATACATTCCGGATGTCCGAATAATAAGAACAAGGTAAGACTGATTTCGGTACATTATTTAATTAGAAAATCAACCGTGTTAAATTTATCGAAATAAACAGTAAACGAAGTTCATTAAACATATATTTTATCTGTCTATTATCGCTTTTCAATCATAAATGTTCGCACCTTTAACAACCAACTTTATCTGTTTTCGCACTATGATCAAACTTGCTACAAACAAATACAAACGCGTCGATTACAATTAATATGGCCGACGTCGCATGGCAACGGATCCTCACCTTTGATTAAGCGAGGTTTAAATTCACACAAAAATGGATCTTCGGACCGTAAAAAGTATTCGAGCGAGCCGGGGTATTCGAGAAATAATATTCGAATAATCTAGGTTAAATTACATTGAATTATATAGGAGCTGTGTCGGGACCGGAAAATGTGTTCGAGTTACCGATGGTATTCGAATCACCGGTGTTCGAGCTATCGAGGTTTGACTGTATTGTGTTTATAGACTTTGGATTCCCAAAATATGTTAAGTTATATATATACCTTGTTATCAGTAAGTTTAGAAATGGTGTGAATTGGTTGATATATATAAAAGCCTTTTGTACTATACTGGTTCTTTTGACAAATTGGTTGATATATATAAAAGCCTTTTATACTATACTGGTTCTTGAGAAATTGGTTGATGTATAAAAGCCTTTTGTACTATACTGGTTCTTGACAAATTGGTCGATGTATAAAAGCCTTTTGTACTATACTGGTTCTTGACAAATTGGTTGATGTATAAAAGCCATTTGTACTATACTGGTTCTTGACAAATTGGTTGATGTATAAAAGCCATTTGTACTATACTGGTTCTTGACAAATTGGTTGATGTATACTAGTACTAATATATTGACGTTGGGTGAACAATTAGTGAGTGAGTGAATATCCTAACCGCTCTCTCCCCAGCTAATAAACTGGTCATTCTTAGTCTCATTCTTAAAGACCTAAACTCGTCTCTATATAAATTCATCCCCGTAATTAAATATTAGCCAATGAAAAAGCATGCTAATAATGGCACATTGCTACGAGCGTGAGGATTAAATCCTGCCCAACAAAATAGGCCCGTATCCAAAGGCAGTTTTATTGGTTAGCATATTTTTAGAGAACTGATTTGACTTTCTACATCCCCTTAACACAGTGCATTGTTAAACAAGCTGTCTCACAATAACACATAAATATATGGCCATAGAAAATCCATTTAATACTTTACTGTTTAAAATAAAAAAGCTAGGAAGACAATTAAGATTAAACAAGAGGCTCAAGAGGGCCTGTAGGTGCTCTACTGTGTAAAGATGTCATATTTAGCCTTTTCCTACATAAACTTTGATTATTGCAAGAAAACAAAAAACACAAACTTAATAGACGCCAACCATTGCGATAAAGTTTCCACAAAATCCTTCAAAAGGTTTCAGAGAAGATTTTTCCTACATACCTCTATGTAAACCTTGGGTCACCATGGCAACCATTTTGATTATTCGATGATAACGAAAAACACAAATTTGAAAGAGGCCAACCCAAGGAACATGTATATGATATTTCACTGGAATTCGATTAAGTGGTTTCTGAGGAGGTGTCGTTTGAAATTTCCTTAAATTTGACTTAGTTTTAGCCGTGGTGGCCATCTTGGACAACTGGCAGCTGCAAAAAACACAAATCTGAGGCGCACTATCCCAAAGATCGTTGTGATAAAGTTTCAACAAAATCCTTCAAGAGGTTTCAGAGAAGATGTCAATTTTAGCCTTTTCCTATGTAAATTTTGGGTTGTTGTGATGGCCATTTTGATTATTCGACAATAACTAAAAACACAAATTTGATAGAGGCCAACCCAAGGAACATGTATATGATATTTCACTGGAATGGATTAAGTGGTTTCGGAAATGTCGTTTGAAATCTCTTTAAATTTGACCTAATTTTAGCCATGTGGCCATTTTGGATGACTGATGTTTGCGCAACGAAAAAAATAAATCTGAGGAGGACAATCCCAAAGATCATTGTGATTAAGTTTCATCAAAATCCTTCAACCGGTTTCAGAGAAGATGTCATTTTTAGCCTTTTCCTATATAACTTTATGTAAACTTTGGGTGGCCGTGGCGGCCATTTTGATTATTCGACAATAACGAAAAACACAAACTTGATACAGGCCAACCCAAGGAACATGTTTATGATATTTCACAAGAATGGAATAAGTGTTTTCGGAGGACATGTTGTTTGAAATTTCCTTAAATTTGACCTACTTTTAGACATGGCGGCCATCTTGGAAGGGACTATCCCAAATATCATGGTGATTAAGTTTCATCAAAATCCTTCAAGCGGTTTCAGAGAAAATGTCATTTTCAACTTTTTCCTATATAACTCTATGTAAACTTTGGGTCGCCGTGGTGGCCATTTTGATTATTCGACGATAACGAAAAACACCAACTTGATAGAGGCCAACCCAAGGAACAGGTTTATGATATTTCACAAGAATGGAATAAGTGGTTTGAAATTTCCTTAAATTTTACCTAGTTTTAGCCATGGCGGCCATCTTGGATGAATGGTGGCCGCAAAAAACACAAATCTGAGAGGAACTATCCCAAATATCATTGTGATTAAGTTTCATCAAAATCCTTCAAGTGGTTTCAGAGAAGATGTCATTTTTAACGTTTTCCTATATAACTATGTAAATTTTGGGTCGCCGTTGCGGCCATTTTGATTATTCAACAATAACGAAAAACACAAACTTAATAGAGGCCAACCCAAGGAACATGTATATGATATTTCAGTAGAATGGAATAAGTGGTTTCGGAGGAGATGTCGTTTGAAATTTCTGATAAACTGGCGGCTGCGAAAAACACATGTCTGAGAGAGACTATCCCAAATATCATTGTGATGAAGTTTCATCAAAATCCTTCAAGCGGTTTCAGAGGAGATTTCGATTTTTATAAAATTGCTAACAGATAGACGGACAGACGGACAGATGAAAAGTGATCGCATAAGCCCTCCTGGCCTTTGGCCAGTAGAGCTAAAAATGAAATACTGTATTCACACGGTTAGTACTTAATGATGAATGTTTCTGTTCATCATGAAGTTCAGACAACTCAGGAGGTCGAAGTTCCTCACTAATCAAATGCATGTTCGCGTAACATATTGTACCAGCAAGTTTGGGCTCTGCTGTATAACTGTGGTGCATAGAAAATGCTCGGATACTTAGTGCGAAAGAAGGCATTAAGAAAACGCAACACAACCTGGCATCAAAGACAACTCATGCATGACAGTGCCCCTCGGTAATGCAGGCAGTGTGTCACCAAATCCTATAACAAATCTTTACATGGGACATAAATGGAAATAAGTAAGGAAAATAATATTATGCCATGTCAGCAACCAAAACTAGTGTCCAATATTTAAAGGGACACATGGCAATCTTGATTTGTTTAAAACTAACGGGGTTTAAAACTGACGGCATCCCGTTAGTTTTTAATATAGCTTGCATATTTGTAAACATTGATTTTGATTACTTAAATAGTTCAAAGCAAATTGTTTTTACATAATACTAATTTTTCGTAATATTGCACCAATTATATATTTTAAAATTTGGTAGAATATTGAAGAAATCTTTTTATTTAATGCGACCCGTTTTAAAGTCAAAATGAGGCAAGATTAATAAATTCAGTTACTTATTTTAATGTGTTAATAAAACTCAAGATTGTCATGTGTCCATTTAATGAATATAATACTGATCCTGAAATCACTTAACAGTTTCTGTGTGAACTTGGCCTTGGGTTCGAGTCCTGGTTGACTACCTGTTATATTTACAATAACAACACAAATCTGTGGTACACTAAATCGTACTGTGGTGTATTGCAATCCTAGCATACTCCCAATACACCAGTACACTCAATAAACCAGTAAACGTAATAAGCTGTATACACAATAAACTGGCATATGCAATAAACCAGTATATGCAATAAACTGGTATATGCAATAAACCAATTTACGCAATAAACCAGTATATGCAATAAACCAGCATATGCAATAAACCAGCACACCAGTTTAGTTTAAACTTATTTATTTTACATCTATTGTAACGAAAGCTCTATGAACTTATTTGAATCACTCTCGATGTCTTCCTGGGTAGAACCAGTACTAAGCAATGCAGATAAAGTGTCTTGCTCAGGGACACAATGCATATGGCAATGACGGGAATCAAACCCACGACTTTTGGATCATGGGTCCAAATGGTACACCTACCAGAAACAACATGCTTTACCACAGTTTGAACAGATTCTTGCAACTTATATTAATCACTCTCAATGGCTCCTGTTGTAGAACCAGTACTAAGCAATATCTTGCTCAAGGATAAGTAACATGGCCACAACGAAGATCGACCTCACAACCTTTTGACAACATGTTTTAAACAATGAATGATAATTGCCTGTAAATAGTGTTTATCTCCCCTTCATTTAAAGACAATTAAATAGTGTTTATCTCCTGTACATTCAAAGACAACTAAATATTGCTTATCTCCCCTACATTCAAATACAATTAAATAGTGTTTATCTCCCCTACATTCAAAGACAATTAAATAATGTTTATTTCCCTTACAGTCAAAGACAATTAAATAGTGTTTATCTCCCCTACATTCAAAGACAATTAAAATAATCTTTATTTCCCTTACAGTCAAAGACAATTAAATAGTGTTTATCTCCCCTACATTCAAAGACAATTAAATAATGTTTATTTCCCTTACATTCAAAGACAATTAAATAGTGCTTATCTCCCCTACATTCAAAGACAATTAAATAGTGCTTATCTCCCCTACATTCAATGATAATTAAATAGTGTTTATCTCGCCTACATTCAACGACAATAAATATAACACGCATGCCTGTCTAGATAATTATGCAAGAGTTATAGAATGGCAAACAATATATCACGACAATATAATTATAATGAAATATTTTTGGACCTTCCCGAGATATTTCATGACATATTCTGTATCACAGGAGTTGGATATTCTATAAGTGTTTTATCGTGTAGCCCCACCCACACAGTTACGAAAATTACCCCCATGCACATTGTCTGGATAACAAATAGTAAAAAAATAAACTGCTGTTGTCTGATATCAGGTAACTTATTTAGTAGCGAAGATAAGGTAGGACAAATAGTTAACATCAAAGAACAATAGCCACATCATGCAATAATAATGAAATATTTAAACACAAGCTGGGGAACATGTTCAGGAACTTTCCAACTATGCCTTATAATGATGTCACTGCACATGCAGTTTTCCCTCCTTTATTTACAGATTTTTATGATGTTCCCCAAGCCACCCCAACCCCATCCCACCCCACCCCTAACCCACCGCGTAAACCCCCAACCCACCAGTAATATTACACCCCATATTAAAAAGGAGACCTATTCCAGGTATGCTATTTTTTGCCGGAGGAGTACATGCTCAACAATTATCCTATAACCAATTTCAAACGACACACTTCAATAACAACAAAAATGTCGTGCAACAATTACCACGTGCATTTAGGTCTGGTCACAACAACGACAAATCATATAATGATAGTTAGACAAACATAATAGGCAAGGCTAGATCATATCTGATGAATGGTCAATTAGTCTCAACCTCGTGCTAACTGGAAAATGCATGTCCATTTCTATGTGGACTTTTTAATTTCTATGTGGACTGGCTTGCTTAATTGTTCAAATCTGATATATATCAATCAATTATGTCACTTATATAATATAGTATTGTATTTTTTTGATAACCAAAATATTTAATAATCAAAATATTTAATCTGCATATTTGCATTAAAACCCCGGGTAGATAGACAGGTACTTCCAATCCAGTTCAGTGTATGTTTTGTTTTTAATGAAACTGATAATCTAAATTAAGAAAGTGTTAACATTAGTCAATATAATGTTGAATGCCTATTATTTTAGATTTTCAACAGTAACCTTCTTATAATCTAATTTGAATATCTGAAATTCTGAGACAACAGATTCTTTCATGGGTATCCGGTGAAGACTGGGAATTTCTACACAAGGTATAATTGTTTTTATCAGAACCAAGACTCTGCCGAGATTCTCATTAAAACAATTATACCGAGGGCAGGAATTTCCCTACCTGAACCGAATACCCATGATTTGATCCTGTTTCTTGCACACCATTGACATTTTGTGCACTGACATTGCCAACAACTAAGGTTTTGCATGTTTATTTACACAATAACATCACGCAACTGTTGTTGTAATCAAGGTCATCATGATGGCGTGACTTATATCTGCCCCCATATGTAAGGTAAGGCTTTCCAGCATTCATGTACCATGCGTATAGCCTTATCTGCAAGAAACAAGAGGCCCATGACGGCCTGTGTCGCTCTACTGGCTATATGGTGTCTATGTTGTTTTGGGGGTGGGGGGGGCAGATATGGCACTATCAAACTAGTTTTATAGTGGCGGGGGGAATAGAAGGATTGTGTGTCAGATGTGGCAATATCAAACTAGTTTTATAAAGGGGTGGGGGGAGAATAGAAGGGTTGTGTGTCAGACATGGCAATATCAAACTAGTTTTATAAAGGGGTGGGGGGAGAATAGAAGGGTTGTGTGTCAGATATGGCAATATCAAACTAGTTTTATAAAGGGTTGGGGGTGGGGTGGGGGGAATAGATGGGTTGTGTGTCAGATATGGCAATATCAAACTAGTTTTATAAAGGGTTGGGGGTGGGGTGGGGGGAATAGATGGGTTGTGTGTCAGATATGGCAATATCAAACTAGTTTTATAAAGGGGTGGGGGTGGGGGGAGAATAGAAGGGTTGTGTGTCAGATATGGCAATATCATAAGGTCTCCATTTGACCACAAGGTCTCCATTTGAACAAACTTGGTAGAGAACCATAAGCTGAGTGTAAATACAAAATATTAAACCGTTGGCTATTGCAATTTCAGAGAAGAAGATTTTTTAAGTTGTCCCTATATAGTTTATATAAAACATGTGACCCCGGGGATTGGTCCAAATTTGACTCCAGGTTCACCATTTGAACAAATTTCGTAGAGGACCATAAGCTGATGGTAAATACAACATATTAAACCTCTGGCTCATGTAGGTTCAGAGAAGAAGATTTTTTAAACATTTTCCCCTTTGTAACTCTATGTAAAACATGTGACCTCTGGGGAGGGGCCAAATCTGACCCCAGGGTCACCATTCAAACAACTTGATAGAGGACCATAAGCTGAGCGTAAATAAAAAAATTCTGGCTCATGAAGGTTCAGAGATAAAGATTTTTAAAGTTTTTCCTTATATATAAGTCTATATAAAACTGTGACCCCTGGGGTGGGGCCAAATTAGACTCCAGGGTCACCATTTGAACAATGCTTTTAGAGGAACAGCTGATAATAAATATACAAATATTAAACCTTTAGCCCCCGTAGTTTCAGAGAAGTTTTTTTAAGTTTTTCCCTATATCAGTCTATGTAAAACTTTGACTCCTGAGGTGGGACCAAATTTGACCCCAGGGTCACCATTTGAACAAAACTGGTAGAGGACAATAACCTGCTTAATACAAAATATTAAACCTTTGGCTCTTGTAGTTTCAGAGAAGGAAGATTTTTGAAGTTTTTCCCCATATAAGTCGATGTAAAACTGTGACCACTGGGGCCGGGCCAAATTTGAGCCCAGGGTCACCATTTGAACAAACTTGGTAGAGGATCCATAAGCTGATAATAAATAAAACATATTAACCTTTATCTCTTGTAGTTTCATAGAAGAAGATTTTTGAAGTTCTTCCCTATAACTCTATGTAAAACTGATCAAACAAAGGCCCCTAAGCTCCCAATTAAAGAAAAAAGAACCAAGGTTTCTTATGAGAAAAAAAACTTAAAAAATATATCTAAAAAAAAAAAACTTAAAATTTCTCAAAATTCCAAAATTCAAAAAATTCAAAATTCAAAATTCCAAAATTCAACATTTCAAAATTTCTCAAAATTCAACAAAATTCTAAATTCCAAATTTCAAAATTCAAAATTCCAAAAATTTCAAAATTTCACAATTCTAAATTTCAAAAATTCAAAATTTCTCAAAATTTCAGAATTCAATTTCAAAATTCCATGAATAATTTGGTTTATGATAAAATTATTGTCGCCTCGGTCAATATCACTTTTCTCAGGTCGATAAATACACATATCGACTTCACTAAAAGGCAATAATTTTATATAGGCGCTAGTGTTCACAAGGCTGAAAATTGCATTTTTCAATAATCCAAGGGCACATAAACCCGGTGTTCCTGGTCCGATATAGCTGGTTTTCAAACTTATTCGAGCTTTCATTGATATTATGCCAGTCACATACATTATTATTATAAGTGTGACATGATATCTGCGAATCTTCCAATACCCTACTTCTATACGTTCCTAATTCCTGCATGACTAAGATGCTTAAATTATTATTAAGGTAATTAAACGTATGTATGAATGTATGTAGTTTAGTGTCCCTTTTAAACATACATAAACTAGAAATGTGTCCATGGGACACGTATGCTCCCACTGAAAACAATCAGTGGAAAACATAAAATTTGACGAAAAAGTGGCAGTAACTCCAGTAATACAAGTTTGATTTTAACGCTGGATGGATATACACATCTTGACATCATAGGCATCCTGTAAAGTTTAGAAACAATCGGTCGAAAACTGTGGGAGGAGAAAGTCAAACAAAATATTTTAACGTAAAATTTGGTGAAAAATGGGCCGTAACTCCGGTAAAAAAAGGTAGATTTTGACGCTGAATAGTTATGCACATCTTGACATCATAGGTAAGCATCCTGTGAAGTTTCGAAACAATCGGTTGAAAAATGCGGTAGGAGACAGACACACAAACTTTTCAGGAAAGATGGATATTCGGAAGGACAGACCGACGGACATGGCTAACACTATATGCCCCCTCACCATTCAGTGGTGGGGGCATAAAAATCGTAGTTCTCGGTTTTGAGTAGCATTAAGCCCTATATATGTTTTCCTGTAACAAAACAAGCATGCAACTACAAAATACACCAAAACAGTGTCTACCCCTAGCTACATAACAAGCAGTGTAATTAGGATTTACCAGCATACTAACATACTGAAAGAGCTATATTGTATTTCTTGACCAAAGATCCTGAAAAATAGTTGAAAGGAATTAGAAGGATGAAAAAGCATGCAACTAATAATCAAGGTTAGTTTGGAAGAGATTGGTATAAAATAAACTGTTAGAATTAAAGCAATTCTTTCAAGCTGCAAAAATGGAAACCTATTTCTCTCATCTGCATACGGCATAAAAAATGTGCTGTTAATTTTGACAGCAGTTAATATATATAGATTATTTACCGATAACTGCTGCGATCGATTACAAGAAAATCCTTCACAAGATGGGTAGGCATGTGATTCACGACTGAGAGGATGCGAGTGAAAAAAAAAATGCCTACCATCGAGTGAAAGATTTTCCTATAATCGAAACCAGCAGTTAAATAATCTACCTATTACATTTTAAATCAGTTTATGATTGATTTTAACCAAAATATTTCGCTTTACTAAACCTTATCGGCGACGTCAGCAACACTTCTGGGAGTAGCTCTAAAAACCATAATAATGTGTTGATGGATTAAACAACAATTCTATTCAAATCACCCATACTAACAATTACACCAGCAAAATGTGTACTGTATACAGAATAAATGGATTAAGCCCTAAAGAGTTATTTCCCTTGATCCCAATACAATGTTCCCAGACCTGAAAATATATCCAAAATAATTTATTTTCTTCAATTTTATTTCCGACTTTGCTCATTAAGTGAACGTCACAGAGATGACGTAGCTAGTTATCTATGCAGTTTAATTTGCAATTACTGACCGACTATTAGAACAAAATATAAAACCGACATGACGCTTCAATTCAAGACTTGTTTCCATGTTTGCAACTTGTATGTCAGATTCATTAATTCTACACACCTATCAACATTACAAAAGATAAAGCAGAATATGCCAAAGAGAAAGGAGAATCACTTTTAAACATTTAAATAGGAATTAATATTATTGGTGAATTGTTTTAATTACATTTTATAACAGCTCTGTTTAATAGACACACAGACAGAGTATTATTATTGTTTTATATACACAATACATTCGAAAACGCAACACTTGGTATTTTTTAAATTTCTAGAGTGGATGTGAAGTCCTCGTGCAAAGCAGAGTAAATCTTATGCAACTGTTTATCGCCATATGTTAACCTTTGGGACAAAGAGACTGTGTACTAACATAAAATACAATCTTGATTTGAACAAAAAAACAGTGGACTAAATATAACTGAAAATCAAAAATGCTGCGTTTTTAAACATGGTTCATACAGACTTTTCAAACCTAAATTTAGGGCCTTTTTAGGGCCTTTTTAGGGACATTTTCGCTAAATTTAGGGCCTCAATATTTATAGCATAATTATGCGTTTGACTAAAATTCCTGCTTACTGCTACAGTAAAACCCCTCTAAAGTGACCCCTACAAGAAGATAGGTGGCAGCTTAATGAAGCATGATAGTATTGTAGAAAGCTCCTCTAATAGCTTTCTGCAAACTATAGTGCTGCATTAAGCAGTCACCTGTAAAAAAACAAGAGGTCAATGACCTTGAAGCTCTACTGATTGATTTTGATTTCAGGAAGTAGTCGCTACAAACTGTTTTTTTGAAAATCTATTTTTAGCTGTGGTGGCCATCTTGAATTTCCGGCCGACCTGAAATTTTGCTAGGATCAATTAGACATCAAGAGCAACATTCCTGTGAAGTTTCATGAAAATCCGTCAAGTAGTTTCAGAGGAGTAGTCGCTACAAGTTTTCATTATATAACTCTATGTAAACAAAGATGGCCACTGACAGCCATGTTTAACATTGAATCAAAATAATGTTCGACTCGGATGACCATCATGTCATGCTGATCATTTTAGAAAAAGTCCCATATCAATATCTCTTATAGTTTTCAAGAAGTAGTTGCTACAAACTTATTTTTTAAAAATCTATTTTTAGCCATGGCGGCCATCTTGAATTTCCGGCCGACCTGAAATTTTGCTAAGATCAATAAGACATCAAGAGCAACATTCCTGTGAAGTTTCATGAAAATCCGTCGAGTAGTTTCAGAGGAGTAGTCGCTACAAGTTATCATTATATAACTCTATGTAAACAAACATGGCCTCTGGCAGCCATGGTTAACGTCAAATCAAAATAATGTTCGACTTGAATAACCATCATGTCATGCTGATCATTTTAGAAAAAGTCCCACATCAATATCACTTATAGTTTTCAAGAAATAGTCGCTACAAACTTGTATTTTGAAAATCTATTTTTAGCCATGGCGGCCATCTTGAATTTCCGTCCGACCTGAAATTTTGCAAGGATCAATAAGACATCTAGAGCAACATTCGTGTGACGTTTCATGAAAATCCATCAAGTATTTTCAGAGGAGTAGTCGCTACAAGTTATCATTATATAACTCTATGTAAACAAAGATGGCCACTGGCAGCCATGTTTAACGTCGAATCAAAATAATGTTCGACTCGGATAACCATCATGTCATGCTGATAATTTTAGAAAAAGTCCCATATCAATATCTCTTATAGTTTTCAAGAAGTAGTCGCTACAAACTTATTTTTTAAAAATCTATTTTTAGCCGTGGCGGCCATCTTGAATTTCCGGCCGACCTGAAATTTTGCTAGGATCAATAAGACATCAAGAGCAACATTCCTGTGAAGTTTCATGAAAATCCGTCAAGTAGTTTCAGAGGAGTAGTCGCTACAAGTTTTCATTATATAACTCTATGTAAACAAAGATGGCCGCTGGCAGCCATGTTTAACGTCGATCAAAAATATTTTTGACAAGGACCAACATCATGTCATGCTGATCATTTTAGAAAAAGTCCCATATCAATATCTCTTATAGTTTTCAAGAAGTAGTCGCTACAAACTTATTTTTTAAAAATCTATTTTTAGCCGTGGCGGCCATCTTGAATTTCCGGCCGACCTGAAATTTTGCTAGGATCAATTAGACATCAAGAGCAACATTCCTGTGAAGTTTCATGAAAATCCGTCAAGTAGTTTCAGAGGAGTAGTCGCTACAAGTTTTCATTATATAACTCTATGTAAACAAAGATGGCCGCTGGCAGCCATGTTTAACGTCGAATCAAAACGATTTTCGACAAGGACCAACATCATGTCATGCTGATCATTTTAGAAAAAGTCCCATAGCAATATCCCTTAGAGTTTTCAAGAAGTAGTCGCTACAAACTTGTTTTTTAAAAACCTATTTTTAGATTTGGCGGCCATCTTGGATTTCACATCTACATGAATTTTTGCTAGGATCAACTAGACTCCATGGGCAACATTTCTGTAAAGTTTCATGAAAATCTATTCAGTAGTTTCAGAGGAGTAGTCGCTACAAAAAAAAAGTTAACGGACGGACGGACAGACGGACGGACGGACGACGGACGCCGCACCAAGGCATAAGCTCTGCTGATCTCTGATCAGTAGAGCTAAAAACTAAATGTGTATATTGTAAGCGGTTGCATTAGCTGGGTTTTACTGTATTTATAGCCAATAAACCTGAACCTACCTAAGATTAAACAGTTTTCAGCTCTGTGGCCTTGTCCACAGGTATTCGGGGAGTAGCTTAGACTAACTCTTGAATTTTTCAGAAAAAAAAACAAACATCATTTAAATACTAATCAAACATAAAAACACAAATTTAAAAAAAAAAAAAAAAAAAAAATTATATTACTAATATAATGTTTTTTTTTAAATTATACCCCACCCACTCCACCAAATATTGGCCGCGATTTTTCAAAAACGGCCGTGCAACAATGGCTGCACGGTTGGCGCAGTCGCTGGCTGGCTAATAACTTCCCCTCTGAAATATAACCGAGTATGAATCAAACTGAGTACGATGTACAATAGTACAAATCTAATTTCGTAGGAGTTGTCATTCTTGAATTCATTCTATTTTTAGAAATTTCGTAGAAGTTGTCGTTCTTGAATTCATTCTATTTTTAGAAGCAACACCACTTTGACAGCCCAAATAATGTGCGAAATGAAATTTAGGGCCACCAAAACTAATTTTTAGGGCCGTATAGAGTAAATTTAGGGACTTTTTAGGGCCTGACATGCAATTTAGGGCCTTTTCAAGCAACTCATCAAAATTTAGGGCCTTTTCAAGTCTGTGCGAACCATGTTAAATGTATTTGATAGTATATTATCATTAATTGGACACATGGCAATCTTGAACTATGGATCACACCTTAAAAGTGTGTGTGTGTAAACCTTTTGGGCACACCAGAATCTGGACTTAAAAGTGTGTGTAATTTTAAGGATTATAGTCCCTCCGCCTAGTTTTAGTTATCTGATGCCATTTTTACTTTAGGTAAATATTTAAATATCAAGGAAATGAAAATTGAAATTTATATGAAAAAATCTGCATTATGTTAAAGAAACTAACCCATCAAATAACGGCAAAATTGCACTAGAAAACTGTTCATTACAACTCTGTCCATGTGTTCAGTTCATATAATAACATAAATGTGCCGATTAAAAGTTTACGTTTATTCAAGGGTTCCTGTAATACCCATGACTGAATATGCGTAAAATGAAGTATGATTTGGTAACTCTTTAATTTGACGCTCCTGTCTTGGGGTATGGCCTGACTGGTTAAAGTAATTTAGATTGTGTCTATATTAACATAGGTTTTATTATTAAAAGTAATTTTGCATTATACTCAACAATTAGAGTATGCCAAAATAATTGTTTTTAAACCATTTGATCAATTATTTATGGTAGTATGATTGGAAAATATTCAAATTGTGTAATAAAATGAGTTTTTAACCCTTAGCCTGCTAAGGATGACTACAATAGCCTTTGCGTTTATTGTAAGCCCAGATCAGCCTGCGACTAACTCACAGGCTGATCAGGGTTTACAATGTCCGGCTGCTCATCAGTCATTTCTCAAAAAAAAAAAACCTTTGTAACATAAATGGAATGGTCTAAATTTAAAGGAAGGAGAGTCCATTATACATTCATAGCGGGCTAAGTGTTATAGATTAAGACTACCGTGTGTCCATTTAACCAAAACTATGAGTTTTTCTGATAAACTTGTTAAAAATTAACCTGCTCTTAAATAGGTTTTAAAAAGCCATGTGAAAATAGTATAAGCAATAACAAGATGAAAGCTTCTACTGGAAGTTAAATAATAGTTTGTTCAGGCAAACTATTTTAATACATACCCTATGTAACTTCATGATATCTCCTTCACTCCATGCTGAATTTCGACCTTGCTTCAATGAATGTGAAATAAAACCACTCCCTGGTCCTCCAAGAATTTTGTCACCATTTACAGATGTATTTTGATCTGAAATAAAATTTGAAATTTATTTCTTTGATACATTTCTCTAAAACATGGTTCGTACATAAAATTATGGTGGATTTTGTTATTTGTTTTTGTCAAACAAGTTCAAATAAGGTTTAAATTAAAAACTTACGCAGTTGTATAAACTTGCAGTTTTATCACTTTCATGAGAGTTATAGCCAAATATACCTGTATTATTGCTTGTTATTCCCAGTCATTTAATGCATCAAAATACAACCAATAAGTTTCAAAAGCAATGTTAAAATATATAATTTACTTAAAACATAAAGTTATTTCCCTTTAATTGACAAAATCAACACATTTCATGCAACATAAATTCATGATTAATCATTTTGAAGAAACAATGTTCTATCGTATAAAATGTACAAATTAATTATTAATCACTTTAACAAAGATCTATATCATCTGAAAAGAGTTCCCATTACATATAAGATTCACAAATTATTTTAATCTTGAGCCTTTTGGTGAGTTAAAATTAAGAACAATGATAAGGAGTTTCATAAATCTTATATGGAATGAGTACGAGTTTAAGATGCTTTTTAACACATAACATTATAGTCAAAGGTGTAAAATTTCAGAATAAGATAAACACAAAACCACCACTACATGAACATAAAATCACCAAAAACTTTAGCACCAAAATGACATGCGATGTTATAAAATAATGTCCTTTTAGCGCTAAAATGTCATACCGTAAACAACATAGGATATGAAAGAGTTTGTGTATCATTTCTTTAAAAAGGTATTTTATGCTGCCTTTTAAACATTAAACAATTACAAACTGATTTGCATAATGTTAATTATTTATTATAAGTTGTTTGTATATAATATGTTTGTGTGTGTGTGTGTGTGTAATTCTAAGGTTTATAGTCCGTCTGCCAACGAACACGTCAAGGTATACCTGACGCGATGGGCACAATAGAGTCTGGACTTTGTTTATTACATAGATCAGGATGAAATTTGTAATAAATAAAACAGTTTCAATTTGCGTGGTGTTACTGATTTAATGCATTTTGTGCTCGCCAATCAAAATCGTTTCAGGTTGTATTACACCCGTGTACAAACAACAGAATATGAAATGGGCGACAGGGCTAACAAGGGAAGTTATGTCATGAATTGGTATTTCAACACTAATTATATGTTAACATATGCTTACATTGAAGACGTGAAGTTCAGTTCTACTTCCTCACTCTAACGCGCCCAACCAACAGATTCTCAGGGCTATTCCATCAAAACATACCAGGGACCTCAGGAAGGCAATTTACTAAACATATATGGGTGAACCCTATTTTCTAAAATTAGTTTATGTAAACTCATTTTGCGTCTATTGGCGGGTGTTCAATTTCAAAAATGCCTTCCTTGGGTCACATGTATGTTTTAATGGAATAACCCTCGGTGGGTAAATGTGTCAGCGGCACTTGAAACGACACACAGCAAACTTGATATTTCTTTTTAAATTCGCGTCTTCCCGTTAATTTTTCTACATACTTGCATTTCCTTTAATGTTAATTATAAGAATAGTTCAAAGCACATTGTTTTTGAATATTACTAACTGTTGATTTTATTGCAGCAGTAATATGGTAGAATAACGAAGAAAAATTAAAACTCCGAATTTTATTCAAATATATGAAAGCAGGTTTAAATCAAAAATGACATGAGATTAATTTGTTTGTATGAGATTAATAAATCCTGATGCTATTTTTAATGCCTGATAAAAACTTCAAGATTGCCATGTGTCCCTTTAAACACAGACATGCACTAATTGGAGGATTTTCCACCCCTTCAAAGTTTAAACAATACCTTCAAATTGTGAATTAGGTGAATTCCTCTTCTTACTATGGGCAGTTCCTGATTTGTTGTAATATTTGAAGAAATATGGAGCGGGGACCAGAGGCTGCCGATCATGTTGTGAACTGGAAGCAGGAACCGTCTTGGGCCGACCACGTATTAATGGCTGCCCTTCAAAGTCTGCCAATAATTCTGCCTTGTTTGGATTTCTGTAACTTCTGAATTATGCATAGGAACACAGGGTTACAATTTTCACGAATATGAAAGCAATAAAAGTGGTTTGCATTTTAGTCATTTTAATGACTATTTACAATCAACATAATTTATTGTTCTAGATACCATGGGCATCTGTCGTTTATTTTTTCCTATCTTCAAGCTTTAAAACTTACACATGGTTAATTTTGCATATGATCTGTTAAGAGCATGCAAAGTATCATGCGGTATTTTATGTTATGTATAGATCTACATTGTTGTCCGTGAATGACCTGATTATTACCTGGACAGTAAAGCCAGTCGTGTAGCTGTCCGGAATGACAGTAAAGCCAGTCGTGTAGCTGTCCGGAATGACAGTAAAGCCAGTCGTGTAGCAGTCCGGAATGACAGTAAAGTCAGTCGTGTAGCTGTCCGGAATGACAGTAAAGCTAGTCGTGTAGCTGTCCGGAATGACAGTAAAGCCAGTCGTGTAGCTGTCCAGAATGGCAGTTAAGCCAGTCGTGTAGCTGTCCGGAATGACAGTAAAGCCAGTAAAGCCAGTCGTGTAGCTGTCCGGAATGACAGTAAAGCATGTAGTGTAGGTGTCTGGTCAATTCCTTACCTGACATTATTACATACCTTACTATAAATAGTAACACATTTTAGTTGAAAAACAATGATTATCAGTCCTTTTTCAAAACTGTGCCATTATGGATTATGGAAAATTGACATTAGCAACAGACTCTCTGCACGTGAGGACGTCAACGTCATCCAGCAACACAAAGATGTCTTATTGGAGCGCTATTGCCAAGGAGCTCAACTGTAATTTTCACGCCCAGTAAATAAACGTTGAAACTTTGAAATGTACCATTAAATTGAAAGATGTGGTTTTTAAAGTCAGACAAGGAAGAAAACTAATTTATCATAATTTATTAATTTAATGTAACGTATTTATTTGCCAAATACTTGTTGCTACTTATATGTTTAAATCGTACCGTTTTGTAAACATGCCAATGTATTTTGTCATAAAAATGAACCTGTTGTTCCTATTCTTCTTCTCAATTTATAGAAAGGTATGTAATAATAATGGCACATCTAGTGCATGGCCTTCGGGCCATTACAGCACTAGGTGTGCCATTATCGACAAAAGGCACACCATGCCGTATATTAACCTCTAAGTAAAGTCAGTAGCATACATGTAACTGTCCGGTCTATTGCTTACCTGACAGTAAAGCCTGTAGTGTATCTGTCTAGTTTATTGCTTACCTGACAGTAAAGCCTGTAGTGCAGCTGTCCAGGCTATTGCTTACCTGACAGTAAAGCCTGTAGTGTATCCGTCTAGTTTATTGCTTACCTGGCAGTAAAGCCTGTAGCATAGCTGTCCAGTATATTGCTTACCAGACAGTAATGCCAGTAGTGTATCTGTTTGGTTTATTGCTTACCTGACAGTAAAGCCTGTAGTTAGCTGTCTGGTCTATTGCTTTCCTGACAGTAAAGCCTGTAGTGCAGTTGTCCAGTATATTGCTTACCTGACAGTAAAGCCAGTAGTGTAGTTGTCCAGTATATTGCTTAGCTGACAATAAAGCCAGTAGCATAGCTGTCTGGTCTATTGATTACCTGACAGTAAAGCCAGTAGTGTAGCCGTCTAGTCTATTGCTTACCTGACAGTAAAGCCAGTAGTTCAGCTGTCCAGTATATTGCTTAGCTGACAATAAAGCCAGTAGCATAGCTGTCTGGTCTATTGATTACCTGACAGTAAAGCCAGTAGTGTAGCTGTCCAGTACAGTGCTTACCTGACAGTAAAGCCTGTAGTGTAGCTGTCTGGTCTATTGATTACCTGACAGTAAAGCCTGTAGTGTAGCTGTCCAGTATATTGCTTACCTGACAGTAAAGCCTGTAGTGTAGCTGTCCAGTGTATTGATTACCTGACAGTAAAGCCTGTAGTGTAGCTGTCTGGTCTATTGATTACCTGACAGTAAAGCCTGTAGTGTAGCTGTCCAGTATATTGCTTACCTGACAGTAAAGCCTGTAGTGTAGCTGTCCAGTGTATTGCTTACCTGACAGTAAAGTCTGTAGTGTAGCTGTCTGGTCTACTGCTTACCTGAGAGTAAAGCCTGTAGTGCAGCTGTCTGGTCTATTGATTACCTGACAGTAAAGCCAGTAGCATAGCTGTCTGGTCTACTGCTTACCTGACAGTAAAGCCTGTAGTGCAGCTGGCTGGTCTATTGCTTACCTGACAGTAAAGCCAGTAGTTCAGCTGTCCAGTATATTGCTTAGCTGACAATAAAGCCAGTAGTGTAGCTGTCCAGTATATTGATTACCTGACAGTAAAGCCTGTAGTGTAGCTGTCTGGTCTATTGATTACCTGACAGTAAAGCCTGTAGTGTAGCTGTCCAGTATATTGCTTACCTGACAGTAAAGCCTGTAGTGTAGCTGTCCAGTGTATTGCTTACCTGACAGTAAAGTCTGTAGTGTAGCTGTCTGGTCTACTGCTTACCTGAGAGTAAAGCATGTAGTGCAGCTGTCTGGTCTATTGATTACCTGACAGTAAAGCCAGTAGCATAGCTGTCTGGTCTACTGCTTACCTGACAGTAAAGCCTGTAGTGCAGCTGTCTGGTCTATTGCTTACCTGACAGTAAAGCCAGTAGTTCAGCTGTCCAGTATATTGCTTAGCTGACAATAAAGCCAGTAGTGTAGCTGTCCAGTATATTGCTTACCTGACAGTAAAGCCAGTAGTGTAGCTGTCTGGTCTATTGCTTACCTGACAGTAAAGCCAGTAGCATAGCTGTCTGGTCTATTGATTACCTGACAGTAAAGCCAGTAGTGTAGCTGTCCAGTATATTGCTTACCTGACAGTAAAGCCAGTAGTGTAGCTGTCTGGTCTATTGCTTACCTGACAGTAAAGCCAGTAGCATAGCCGTCTGGTCTACTGCTTACCTGACAGTAAAGCCTGTAGTTCAGCTGTCCAGTATATTGCTTACCTGACAGTAAAGCCAGTAGCATAGCCGTCTGTTCTATTGATTACCTGACAGTAAAGCCTGTAGTGCAGCTGTCTGGTCTATTACTTACCTGACAGTAAAGCCTGTAGTTCAGCTGTCCAGTATATTGCTTACCTGACAGTAAAGCCAGTAGCATAGCTGTCTGGTCTATTGATTACCTGACAGTAAAGCCTGTAGTGCAGCTGTCTGGTCTATTACTTACCTGACAGTAAAGCCTGTAGTTCAGCTGTCCAGTATATTGCTTAGCTGACAATAAAGCCAGTAGTGTAGCTGTCCAGTATATTGCTTACCTGACAGTAAAGCCAGTAGCATAGCTGTCTAGTCTATTGCTTACCTGACAGTAAAGCCAGTAGCATAGCTGTCTGGTCTATTGATTACCTGACAGTAAAGCCTGTAGTGCAGCTGTCTGGTCTATTACTTACCTGACAGTAAAGCCAGTAGTTCAGCTGTCCAGTATATTGCTTAGCTGACAATAAAGCCAGTAGTGTAGCTGTCCAGTATATTACTTACCTGACAGTAAAGCCAGTAGCATAGCTGTCTAGCATATTGCTTATCTGACAGTAAAGCCAGTAGTGTAGCTGTCCAGTATATTGCTTACCTGACAGTAAAGCCAGTAGTTCAGCTGTCTGGTCTATTGCTTACCTGACAGTAAAGCCAGTAGTTCAGCTGTCCAGTATATTGCTTAGCTGACAATAAAGCCAGTAGTGTAGCTGTCCAGTATATTGCTTACCTGACAGTAAAGCCAGTAGCATAGCTGTCTGGTCTTTTGCTTACCTGACAGTAAAGCCAGTAGCATAGCTGTCTAGCATATTGCTTATCTGACAGTAAAGCCAGTAGTGTAGCTGTCCAGTATATTGCTTATCTGACAGTAAAGTCTGTAGCATAGCTGTCTGGTCTATTGCTTACCTGACAGTAAAGCCAGTAGCATAGCTGTCTAGCATATTGCTTACCTGACAGTAAAGTCTGTAGTGTAGCTGTCCAGTGAATTGCTTACCTGACAGTAAAGCCAGAAGTGTACATGTAGTTGTCCTGTATAGTGCTTACCTAACAGTAAAGCCAGTAGTGTAGCTGTCTGGTATATAGCTTACCTGACAGTAAAGTATGTAGTGTAGCTGTCCAGTGAATTGCTTACCTAACAGTAAAGCCAGCAGTGTAGCTGTCCAGTGTATTGCTTACCTAACAGTAAAGCCAGTAGTGTAGCTGTCTGGTATATAGCTTACCTAACAGTAAAGCCAGCAGTGTAGCTGTCCAGTGAATTGCTTACCTAACAGTAAAGTCTGTAGTGTAGCTGTCTGGTATATAGCTTACCTGACAGTAAAGTATGTAGTGTAGCTGTCCAGTGAATTGCTTACCTAACAGTAAAGCCAGCAGTGTAGCTGTCCAGTGTATTGCTTACCTAACAGTAAAGCCAGTAGTGTAGCTGTCTGGTATATAGCTTACCTGACAGTAAAGTATGTAGTGTAGCTGTCCAGTGAATTGCTTACCTAACAGTAAAGCCAGTAGTGTAGCTGTCTGGTATATAGCTTACCTGACAGTAAAGCCAGTAGTGTAGCTGTCTGGTATATAGCTTACCTGACAGTAAAGTCTGTAGTGTAGCTGTCCAGTATATTGCTTACCTGACAGTAAAGTCTGTAGTGTAGCTGTCCAGTGAATTGCTTACCTGACAGTAAAGCCAGAAGTGTACATGTAGTTGTCCTGTATATTGCTTACCTAACAGTAAAGCCAGTAGTGTAGCTGTCTGGTATATAGCTTACCTGACAGTAAAGCCAGTAGCATAGCTGTCTGGTCTATTGCTTACCTGACAGTAAAGCCAGTAGCATAGCTGTCTAGCATATTGCTTATCTGACAGTAAAGCCAGTAGTGTAGCTGTCTAGCATATTGCTTATCTGACAGTAAAGCCAGTAGCATAGCTGTCCAGTATATTGCTTACCTGACAGTAAAGTCTGTAGTGTAGCTGTCCAGTATATTGCTTACCTGACAGTAAAGCCAGTAGCATAGCTGTCTGGTCTATTGCTTACCTGACAGTAAAGCCAGTAGCATAGCTGTCTAGCATATTGCTTATCTGACAGTAAAGCCAGTAGTGTAGCTGTCTAGCATATTGCTTATCTGACAGTAAAGCCAGTAGTGTAGCTGTCCAGTATATTGCTTACCTGACAGTAAAGCCAGTAGCATAGCTGTCTGGTCTATTGCTTACCTGACAGTAAAGCCAGTAGCATAGCTGTCTAGCATATTGCTTATCTGACAGTAAAGCCAGTAGTGTAGCTGTCTAGCATATTGCTTATCTGACAGTAAAGCCAGTAGTGTAGCTGTCCAGTGTATTGCTTACCTGACAGTAAAGTATGTAGTGTAGCTGTCCAGTATATTGCTTACCTGACAGTAAAGTCTGTAGTGTAGCTGTCCAGTATATTGCTTACCTGACAGTAAAGCCAGTAGTGTAGCTGTCTAGCATATTGCTTATCTGACAGTAAAGCCAGTAGTGTAGCTGTCCACTGTATTGCTTACCTGACAGTAAAGTCTGTAGTGTAGCTGTCCAGTGTATTGCTTACCTGACAGTAAAGACAGTAGTGTAGCTGTCCAGTGTATTGCTTACCTGACAGTAAAGACAGTAGTGTAGCTGTCCAGTGTATTGCTTACCTGACAGTAAAGCCAGTAGTGTAGCTGTCTAGCATATTGCTTATCTGACAGTAAAGCCAGTAGTGTAGCTGTCCAGTGTATTGCTTACCTGACAGTAAAGTCTGTAGTGTAGCTGTCCAGTGTATTGCTTACCTGACAGTAAAGACAGTAGTGTAGCTGTCCAGTGTATTGCTTACCTGACAGTAAAGACAGTAGTGTAGCTGTCCAGTGTATTGCTTACCTGACAGTAAAGACAGTAGTGTAGCTGTCCAGTGTATTGCTTACCTGACAGTAAAGCCAGTAGCATAGCTGTCTGGTCTATTGCTTACCTGACAGTACAGTCTGTAGTGTAGCTGTCCAGTGAATTGCTTACCTGATAGTAAAGCCAGAAGTGTACATGTAGTTGTCCTGTATATTGCTTACCTAACAGTAAAGCCAGTAGTGTAGCTGTCTGGTATATAGCTTACCTGACAGTAAAGCCAGTAGCATAGCTGTCTGGTCTATTGCTTACCTGACAGTAAAGCCAGTAGCATAGCTGTCTAGCATATTGCTTATCTGACAGTAAAGCCAGTAGCATAGCTGTCTAGCATATTGCTTATCTGACAGTAAAGCCGGTAGCATAGCTGTCCAGTATATTGCTTACCTGACAGTAAAGTCTGTAGTGTAGCTGTCCAGTATATTGCTTACCTGACAGTAAAGCCAGTAGCATAGCTGTCTGGTCTATTGCTTACCTGACAGTAAAGCCAGTAGCATAGCTGTCTAGCATATTGCTTATCTGACAGTAAAGCCAGTAGTGTAGCTGTCTAGCATATTGCTTATCTGACAGTAAAGCCAGTAGTGTAGCTGTCCAGTATATTGCTTACCTGACAGTAAAGCCAGTAGCATAGCTGTCTGGTCTATTGCTTACCTGACAGTAAAGCCAGTAGCATAGCTGTCTAGCATATTGCTTATCTGACAGTAAAGCCAGTAGTGTAGCTGTCTAGCATATTGCTTATCTGACAGTAAAGCCAGTAGTGTAGCTGTCCAGTGTATTGCTTACCTGACAGTAAAGTCTGTAGTGTAGCTGTCCAGTATATTGCTTACCTGACAGTAAAGTCTGTAGTGTAGCTGTCCAGTATATTGCTTACCTGACAGTAAAGCCAGTAGTGTAGCTGTCTAGCATATTGCTTATCTGACAGTAAAGCCAGTAGTGTAGCTGTCCAGTGTATTGCTTACCTGACAGTAAAGTCTGTAGTGTAGCTGTCCAGTGTATTGCTTACCTGACAGTAAAGACAGTAGTGTAGCTGTCCAGTGTATTGCTTACCTGACAGTAAAGACAGTAGTGTAGCTGTCCAGTGTATTGCTTACCTGACAGTAAAGCCAGTAGTGTAGCTGTCTAGCATATTGCTTATCTGACAGTAAATCCAGTAGTGTAGCTGTCCAGTGTATTGCTTACCTGACAGTAAAGTCTGTAGTGTAGCTGTCCAGTGTATTGCTTACCTGACAGTAAAGACAGTAGTGTAGCTGTCCAGTGTATTGCTTACCTGACAGTAAAGACAGTAGTGTAGCTGTCCAGTGTATTGCTTACCTGACAGTAAAGTCTGTAGTGTAGCTGTCCAGTGTATTGCTTACCTGACAATAAAGACAGTAGTGTAGCTGTCCAGTGTATTGCTTACCTGACAGTAAAGCCAGTAGCATAGCTGTCTGGTCTATTGCATACCTGACAGTAAAGTCTGTAGTGTAGCTGTCCAGTGAATTGCTTACCTGACAGTAAAGCCAGAAGTGTACATGTAGTTGTCCTGTATATTGCTTACCTAACAGTAAAGCCAGTAGTGTAGCTGTCTGGTATATAGCTTACCTGACAGTAAAGTATGTAGTGTAGCTGTCCAGTGAATTGCTTACCTAACAGTAAAGACAGTAGTGTAGCTGTCCAGTGTATTGCTTACCTGACAGTAAAGCCAGTAGCATAGCTGTCTGGTCTATTGCTTACCTGACAGTAAAGTCTGTAGTGTAGCTGTCCAGTGAATTGCTTACCTGACAGTAAAGCCAGAAGTGTACATGTAGTTGTCCTGTATATTGCTTACCTAACAGTAAAGCCAGTAGTGTAGCTGTCTGGTATATAGCTTACCTGACAGTAAAGTATGTAGTGTAGCTGTCCAGTGAATTGCTTACCTGACAGTAAAGCCAGAAGTGGACATGTAGCTGTCCTGTATATATAGCTTACCTAACAGTAAAGCCTGTAGTGTAACTGTCCGGTCTACTGCTGTTCTTCCGCAGAGGTAACAAACTGTGAAGGGAGTCCACATTACTCTGAAAATGCGTTAAGATAATTTATTGCAGAAGAAATCTAATTTTACATATAAGAAAAAAATATGAAGACGAAGCTAATCTGGTTTGCAGTTGAACAGACTCTCAATCAGTTTAATACTAAACTGTTTTACTACAAGCTTGGGAATAAGTTTTTTTATACAAAACTTTTTCCATACGTATCGATTTTTTCAAATTCATCACTGATATTTGGCAGGTGCCCTCCTGAATTTTCAGGCCTTCATCCGCGGTGCAGTAATTCGGAGTGCACATGCACTCAAAGTACTTTGCCTGTTATTTAGGCATTGCCTATTTCATATTACTTCTAAATGAAGTCAAAGTCATGCACCATAACAAATTCTTCACCCGATTCTTCCATACGTACAAGGATTGTCTTTGTTGAATATCGTCTTCACAGGCGTGTCCTGCGTGATGGGGGCCGCCAGGTTTGACCGGACTACTTTTCCCCCATAATTCCAAGCGCAAAACACGAGAGATGATACTAGTATCGATCGAGGGCGAGAATAAACTTTTTCTAATTCAATTATTTATCTTTTCTTTTGTTCAGCTCAAACAGTTTGTTCCAGGGGGAAACACATGCATAAAATTGTTATACAATCCAATTTAAAAAAATACAAAATGTTGAAAAATCATTTATTACAGTGATCACAGACCTTATAACAAATAACAATAAATTAGTATAATCCCATTTTGCAATTCTTAACGAGTCTTTGGAATTTATTCCCCTCAAATGTTTAAAGGGACAGTTAAGGTGCCACGTGATATTCTGGCTGGTTCATTACTTCAGATTAGAAGTGTCCAGTCTGTTTGTTATTAGGTCAGTGCAGTGATCCAGAATTTGTTCAACATTTAAGGTGCCAGAGATCAGGCATTCAAAAGAACATGACTGGGAAAAAAATGGGATAGAAATGAATGTTAGTTAAAGGCAGAATATGTTTATTAACACATAAACTGAAACAGTTGACGAAGCACTCGGAAGAGTTACAATATAGAGAATTACACTAAGAAATAAACTGAATAAAATTAAACTGTACACACTATGCCGAATGAATATTTGTGTACTAATTACGCTGTATCCCCTACACGCTGCACCGATGCTAAGCACAACACAGGAAGTTTGCAGATCCAAATGGTTTATTTTTAGCACAGGTAATGTATATGTAAATGCAAGAGTTTAAAAATCAGCATGCCTTTTTAACGAAGCGTTCATTTCTAATCAGTTGTTTCTATTAACGGATGGGTACATCGGGGGATTTAATGCAAATTTGACGTTAATATTATACACATATACTTGCCACAAAGTCTCTATCATCTCCATTAAGGTTAACAATAAGCATAATCTGACTTGAACATGTGCAGTTTATATATCTTCATAATACAGATTGTTTACCTTGCAAACTTTCTTGAAACATTCCTCGAGCCCCGCGAGATCCTCGCGCGTGTTAGCAAGTCTGTGTACCTCCTCCACGAGGGCATCTGGCATGGGCATACTGGAAAAGTCCCAGCCGTACTGCTCGGCAAAACTCATCAAACCCGTCAGGTTCTCGGACCGCGTCACACCATTGTTGTTGATGGCGGTGTAATTTCTAGGATTTTGTCTGATTATAAATAAATAAAGATTCAAAGTTTTTACTAAGAAGCATTTATTTTTGGTAAAAATATTATTTTGATATGTACTGATTTAGATTGTTGTTCTTTTAGTGTAAGAATTGGGTTAAAATGCTATAAGTGAAAACTTCAGTTTGTAATAATTCCATAGGTACAGAACAAAACACTTAATTGGATACAGATACACATGTCTAGCACAGACGATTCTGGCCAAGTGTCCAATCAAGAGAAAAATCACATCCTCCCGACATCTCCCACCCCAACCCCTCATTTTTTTATTAAGAAGATGACTAAATCTTCTTTAAAAAATAAAGCGATAATTTTAAATAATGTTTATAATTACACACAACTGCAAAATATATGTTTAGAAGCTTTAGTGGTGAAATTTTGGTGATTTGTTCAATGGTAAATAATGTGAAAATCCAAGACAGCAAAATCTCCCTATTAATTCAACAACATGCAATCTCACTACTGGGCCTGTTCAAAAGTTGGCAGGTCTGCAGAGAAATAAACGAATATCATATAATGTTAGGCGGGGACTATCTTAAGTGAAGAAATTCCCAGAAATAGGATCATCACCACAGAAGCAGCCTTATTAATCTAGGCCATGTAAAGTACTTCAAATTGGTACTTTAAACATCAACAATCAACCTGCTTTAGGAGACCCGAGGCGACAAATGCCATGGCCCGGTGGATAGCATGGCAGACTCGAAATCTGGAGGACCCAGTTTTAAGCCTCAACGGCACACTGAGTTTCGTCAATGTATTCTTGGGCAAGAAACTTTCCACTAGCCATGTCCGTCGTTTTGGGAGGTAAACCGGTCGGTTCCTCTGAGCATGTTTCAGAACCATAGGAATCTATTGGTTAATAAAATTAGGGCAGTGCTCCAAGATTCCTATGTAACCTTCGATTCTCTAAATTATATAACCTTAAGACTGTTGATGTGCTGTTAAACAGCATTTAACAGACCCGAGTGGGTGACTCAATGCGTGATTGAGGAGCTTAGTGTGCGGAAATGATTCATCTAAATTTGTCACAGACAATCAAGAGTTTGAGCCCTAAATGATTACCTTTTAACGGATTCTTTCTTTTCTTTAATTTTCTTTTCAAATTGAAGTTTGCTTGTTTATGAGTAAATAAATCACTATCTTGTTATTTTCAGTAAACAACATTCAATAATTTATGATTTAATGGTAATGACCAAGTAAATTTTGAAGCATATTTATAGCGCAGGTCGGAAAAAAGCTCTATACACAGTCTGCGAAATTAACTTTTGGATTTGGTTGTCCTTCGGGCAACCAATTCAGCAAAAAATGGTTGCCCGAAAGTAAAATTGGTTGCCCGAAATGTTTCTTTTAAAACCTGAAGGCTTTATTACTCTAATGATATATGTAAACAAAGCAAAACATGATGTCTTCACAATATTTATTCATTATTCATTCTTTTGTATACAAAGAAAGAAGATTGTCTATGTCTTTCTCTGATAAGTCACAGTCATCATTAGAGTCATCATGATTTTTGACTGTTCATGTTTTTTTTATAGTGTCAATCCGCATGCTAGAACACTCCTTTACAAAGGAACCATCAGTGTCTAATGCGGATTCTGTCTGTGCACCAAGGGCACTGCATTTTACCATCTTCGGTACATTTAAGCCACTCTCGACCAGCTTGCCAAGAAGAAACAAAAAGTCTGTCCCTTTTGGCTTCGTAACGCTTACTTTACTCTTGTTTGGACTCTTTCACTGGTTTACCAGGAATGGCACCCGTCACGTCACGCAATATTGACATTTTGTGACAACCGGAAACACGTTTTTAGCGACGCATGCGCTAAATTAGCATATTGATGATGTTTATTTTATTCTCATTGGATGGAATAATTCACGAACCGATCGTGTATAATTGTAATTTTCCGTTGCTCTATCGATCGGAACTCTTCGCCAATTTTCGTACCGGTAAATGTGGATTCCCGAGTGACGGAATCCGACGAGGCAGTTCCGATTGGTTGCTCATAACAAAATAAAGAATTCGGCAAAATCCGATCAAAAACGAGGTCGTGACGTGTTTTGACCTTCCACAGAGGGATACAATTAATTGATCAATACCTCGTAGCGTTTAAACCGGTGTCACAGTACAGGGCCCTCATTTGGTCATTTCTGCCGCCGTTATTCGGCGGCAGCCCCCCACCCGAAAAGTTTTTTTTTTCCCCCCAAAAATTGATATTTTTCCCCCTCAGAAATTTGTAAAAAAAAAAAAAAAAAAAAAAAATCAAAAAAATCCGATTTTCAAGACGATATGCTCACGATGTCGTGTTTACCGGTTTGAAAAAGACGTTTTGATTATTATTAGACTGGTTTTAGACTGTTTATCGTGCACAGGACGTTTTAACTATTATCGGGCACTGACTCAACCAGATGCCCAACTGGACAGGGCAATAGGTTTTTTTCGGGATAAAAAGAAGAGAAGGGTTGACTTTTAATGTGGATCTCCGATGAAAACATGCCATTGATGGTTATTAAGTGGAGTTTTTTTTATCAGAAAATGAACCAGATGGTTGACGAATGTATGTTAATAAAGTGAAATGTGTTAATCAAACAGAGTTTTTTATTTGTTGTAAAAATTCCCCCCAGTTACAAAAATTCCCCCTTCTGAGGGCTGCGGGCCCCTTCCCCCAAAGTAGCGTGAGGGCCCTGCAGTAATTTTCTCAACATCAATGAAAAAGCCGAAATCGTGTTTCCTGTTCGACTTTTATACTTATTTTGATTGACAAATAGTTTTGCGCTTTCAGAAATTTTGGTTGTCCGATCGGACAACCAAAGTGGGAACACGTGGTTGTCCTGTTTGTAAATTAGTTGTCCCGGACAACCGGACAGCCGCTAATTTCGCAGACTGTATACATTACGTTAACTTGGTATCAGTGGTAATAAATACCACACAAACAACTGTGAACAAATGACAAGAAGAGCATCACCTAGTGGAGCAGATACGCCCATCATTTCACTGTTGTAGACATAATACTTTGAAAGTTATTAGCAATAATCATTTGCAAAACGCAAGGCTCCAGGTTAAACCTTTTTTTCAAAGAGAATAATCTCAGATGAACTCAATGGATTATGCTTAAGATGTGTACAAAGAGTCATGTTTGTAGACCTTATACTCCAAAAGTTATAAGCCACAATTACTTGTCAGATAAAAGTTAACGGACAGACAAACAAACGTTCATGGCCACAACATAATAAATCCCTTAGGGCGTATAAAAAGTGTTCTGTATAGGCTACACTAACTAGTGCCTACCGTATGACATCTTCAAAGCGGTGGGGGTTGGCAGACTTGGCTGGTCCCCACTTCCTGTGCTGTAGCTGCTCACTATGTTGACATCTCGGTGACACCACAGTGTCTTGATATAATTCATCCCCTGCCGGCTGCCGGCGCTGTAATATTGCTAGTATAATTATATACCCCAATTCCTCACTCAATGGCCAGAGTTTTCACTTATCTTAGCCATGGTGAAATAAATGAGTCTCAATATCCTAAGACTGAGAAAATCCATACTTACATCAACAACATCATTTTAAATATAAGTTAGAAACCATCTAGCCATATTTTCCATAAATGGGGGCTTTTTTTTTTTAAAGGCACATTTTTAATTTTTAAGGTGTTTTGGTTAAGCAGAACCTTAATAAAATGAATATTAGTATCAGGTGTAAAGGATATCATAAGATAATCATGAAGATAAGTTAACAAGAGTCTCTTTTCATGCATATCCATATATATCTTTATAATCGTTATACTGGGTCTGCATTGATCGCTGTCGGAGATTTTGGACATGTTGTTTAGTCATCTTTCTTCAATATAGATTATAAGAATCTTTTATGGGTATTCGGTTCAGATGGGGAATTCCAGCCCGCAGTATAACTGCTTTTATCCGAGACAAGGCTGTGCCAAGCTTCCGATTAAAACAGTTATACTGAGGGTTGGAATTTCCCTATCTGAACCGGATACCCATGATTGATTCTTTTTCTTGCATACCATTTACGTTCTGCCCATTGATATCGCCAACTAACGTTTTGCATGTTTATTTACACAATGACGTCATGCAACTGTCATTGCTGATATCAGCGCACAACTTAATATTTTCCCCCATGTGTAAGATCAGGCTTTCCAACACCCAAGTAAAATGCGGATAACCTTATCCGGTATGCAAGAAAATCTTGATCTGATTAAGATTATAAACGATTGACCCTGTTACAAATATATTATTGGTGCAATGAAGTTAAATATGTTATACTTGTCTTAATCCAGATGTACCTATGACAGATCAAAGCATACTTTTGTCCTTAAAGCTACATACCCTATACCATGTAGGCATGTCTTTCTTTAAAATTTCATATTCACCGTAGTGTTTCCCCCAGCCTTGAAAAAGGGCAGGGTAAATAAAAAAAAAGGGCATTTTTAACGCGCAAAATTAGTAAAAAATCTTTGTAATTTAACTCGCTTTTATGGTATGTTTGAGTATGAGTTTTCATCAATATTTTATATCTACTTCTCTGCACAGGTATTCGGCACATAATTTGGTCACTACTACCCCCACCCCTCTCTACTACCACCACCCACCCCCACCAAAAAAAAAATTCATCCAAAAAGTCATTTAATAACATTTTAAAACTTTTCTAAAAAAAAATAAAATATTATATTGTATTGTCATGTATACTCTGAGATGGTTTTAGTTGTTAGAAGGCACTCTCAGTGCTACTGACTGTTTTAAAAATGTTTTTTTGGAAATATTGTTAAAATCCACTTTCTCAGCCTCAGAGCAAGAGTATTTTCAAAAGGCAATTGCCTTGCCCAACATTTAAGTCCACTTAGTGTATTTTTGAACATTTATGCAGTAATGTAAGGCCTGTACATGTATATCAATTAAACATTCAGAACTAAATATCTTGTCCTTTTTTGGAATCGCGAAAAAAGTGAGATATGAAAAAAGAAGCATATCGCTAAGTTTTGAAATGCTTTTTGGGAAAGATACACGTCCACATATGTTTAATTTCATTCTTTATCAATGAAAAACACCGAATACCTCATCCAATCACATTAATAAACGAGTTCTTCGAGTGTATTAAAAAAGTTTGTATTTTCTAGCAAAACAATCCAGGGCCACTCATCGTTATGATTTACGATTGTTTGGGGGGAAAAAGGCATACCGCTAAGTTTTGTAACGCTTTTGGGGGAAAGATGCACATCCATATAAGTTTAATTTCATACTTTATCAATGAAATACACTGAATACCTTATTGAATCGCAGTAATAAACGAGTGCTTTGAGAGTATTAAAAAATTCGCATTCTTCTCGCAAAACATTCCAGGGCCGTGCATATGACCTACATGTAGATATTCTGCAAAGTGATGATTGGGAGGTCGCCGACTTGATTTCCCACATAACCCTTGAGGCGAGAAACTTGTTATTTGGGGAACCAATGCTTATCACAAGAGTCACGCGTGATCAGTTACCTGTACAGTACACATTGGAAATACCCCGTGGCTTAATCTGGTGATTGTCGGTTTAAAGGTCACACGACGTGTCAAAGTGCGTTTGTGTATTTCAAGAGACTGCAGTTGCGAGCAGTTTTAGAAAGGGCACTGTGGGGCGGCATGTAATTAATGCGTGGCAGTATGTAAAGACTGCATGGCGGGGCGAAAAAAGGGCGTGCCGACACGCCTTGCCATTCCGCATTAGGGGAAACACTTTCACCAGCTCATGATGAAATCAGGTATTTAAGGCCATAGTTTTTTTTATTATTCATTTTACAATTCATCAAGATAAAGAATTGCTGTAGAAGGAGAGGAAAACAATAAAAATGGGGAAAGCCATTTTTTATTTTGTTAGAAAGGAAAAGGAAGGAAATGTTTGATTAAAATCTGGGAGTAAAACAATACAATAAACTATTTAAATTCCCTATGGAAAAATAAAATTCTTAATTTCATTTTGTCACAGGAAGGTTCGTAAAACGAATTATCAGAAAATAATGGCCTAAGTGAACAGAACATCATTTACTTTATAGACATAGTGGTTCTGTAAATCTTACCTGTAGACAGGCAGCAATATAATTTCCCAGAAAAAAAATGTTTGCCTTTCTCGAGTCGAACATAAGGCCTTCTGATTTACTGTCTGACCATCTATCAACTAAGCTATAAGGACTTCTTGAAAACAGTTTCTATTTAGTACTGTACCATTTATTACGGTGGAAAATAACTAAACAAATTTAAATGTACCACAAGATGTATCAGTATTTATCACATAACATGGCTTCTGGGAGCGCAATAAAGCCATGACTTATTTCTTATAATACACCTTAATTATTTATCATTATTTGAAATCTTATTTCATAAAATGAATAGTAGTAATGTTTAATTTGTTTTAAGGTGTCGCATTATTTGTAGCTCGAACGCATTTACAGCCGCATAATGTAGCGACGTCATGTAAACAACAACAAGACGAGATGATTTGTCTTACAAATAGCCTCCAAGAAGCGCTATGTCTCTAGTTTCTCCTTTTAGAAAATACATTCGTAATCCACATATATTTATTAATGGGATATTTTATGTATTTATTTCGGGCATCAAATTTTGGATGTTCAAAAAACTACTTACCTGTGACCGATGTATACTCATGAATTAGTACCATTTAAAGTATCGAGTCTGTAGCTTTAAGGAATTTATAATGATTGATAACTCATTATATCCTTATAATAAACATATCTAGATATATCATCCTGTAACCATTGATAACACATTATATCCTTATAATAAACATATCTAGATATATCATCCTGTAACCATTGATAACACATTATATCCTTATAATAAACATATCTAGATATATCATCCTGTAACCATTGATAACTCATTATATCCTTATAATAAACATATCTAGATATATCATCCTGTAACCATTGATAACACATTATATCCTTATAATAAACATATCTAGATATATCATCCTGTAACCATTGATAACACATTATATCCTTATAATAAACATATCTAGATATATCATCCTGTAACCATTGATAACACATTATATCCTTATAATAAACATATCTAGATATATCATCCTGTAACCATTGATAACACATTATATCCTTATAATAAACATATCTAGATATATCATCCTGTAACCATGTGTAAATGTTTATTTTAATATTGACAGAAGTTGATCATTACCCTCAGTGGTTGCCCTTTAAATCCCCGTTTTTCTTCTTTTATCCGCAATAATTCAACCATTTTCTGAAATATATGAAAATAATTATATTAATTATTTACACAAGAACTGTCAGAAATTCTGACAAATGTTCCCTGATGTTATAAGCATTTAGGCAAAAGCAAGTCCAAATCTGCTCACTGGTTTAGGAGATACTGTAAGAAACGATTGTTTAGCGTAGTGAGAATTTAGTACAGTGGACGATTTTCGATGTTTTCAGGCATATAAGCACATAGAAGACTAAGCGCTCGACCATAGACTCCATTTTAATTTAGCGCTCTCTCAATTGCTCCGTAGAATTCCGTCAATTTCCAATTTTTCCTGATCATACGATTATTCCCGATTGGTCATCATCGACGCGGCAGTTTTGATTGCTTTTTTTTATTTGAGGAGAAGTCGTCTTAAAAAGAAGAATGATCCCAATAGATCACCTTGGGCCTTTGGATCTAAAAAGTAATGGTTTACTACCCAAGTACTACAATAACTCTACCCATCAGTGTCGCCTTTCCAGCCTAAGCTTCTCTATGACACTATATTGCCAAAGCACCAGAAAATCTCTTTTTGATA
The DNA here is from genome assembly GCA_037043455.1 of Cyrtodaria siliqua. Taxonomy (NCBI): domain Eukaryota; kingdom Metazoa; phylum Mollusca; class Bivalvia; order Adapedonta; family Hiatellidae; genus Cyrtodaria; species Cyrtodaria siliqua. The sequence goes on along the minus strand of JAWPHD010008737.1, from coordinate 7,695 downwards.
CAGCAGCTGTAAGCCTCTTACCACAAAATTACCATCAATTATTGATTAAACTACGAAAAAATTGTCATGGCGTTCTATATAACTGTCTCAAGAAACATTAATATCCTGTTTGAGTCAGATCAAATTAAGTATTTTTTCCCCTGATAACCATTTAATAATCATTACACACACTTGTGAGCATCCACTCAACCCAGGCATTTTTCAGGGGCCATTTGAATTAGGCGAATAAAAACATGCGAAATTTTCAAATTGGGAAAAATATGAAAAATCCTTAAGGCACTTAATAAGAACTAACAAAGTTTGGAAGTTTGTTCCAAAATCAATTTATATACAATTATGCAACACACAAATGGTCAAATAGGGCTGTAATGAATTTAAACAAGAAGCAGTCTGAGAGACAGCCATATTTCCCACCGCAGTATTTTTTGCTATGTATTGCCTTGACTTTGATATTGTAGACATGGGTGTGCAGTGTGTGCATGTAAGATTTATGTACACTACCTTTTTTTTTTTGTTCAGTCACCAATGGTGACCCATTTATTCTCCCCGTAATTTGGCATATTAAAATATGTCACCGCATGCCTTACAAAAACATTATACTATACACAAGTGTTAAACACACCAGAGCTCTAGTATTTGTATTCAATATGAGGCCATCTGTATGCAATTTTGTCTTTTAAAGATTTAGCTTGTTTGTGTTGTGTTTTATCTCTAGTTGTACTGTTTTTTAGGGGAAAAGATGCAAAACAAGAAAATCGGTAGAACTGATGGATGCTCCCCGAAAGTATCCTCAACTTATATGGCTTTGTATCACCCAGCAGTTTTCAAGTTGCAGTCCCATTGGTAGTTTTTTGTGTATCAAGTATACTTGTGTGACTAGTCACAGAAGAAAATATTTCTCTCTGCACAGGAAACAGTCTAATTCTTCATTTAAAGCAATAAAAAATGCAGTCACACAAGGGAGAGGAGGGCTTATGTGACTAAAATGTGACCAAATGGTAAAAAATGACACACAATATGTAAAAACGTGTCACACAGGGTACGGATGTACACACAAAAGCAGACACACACGTTTTCAGTCACGCAAAGCCTGAATTTGTGTATGTACAGATGGACAAAAGGACATGACTACTACTGTATGCCCTCTCACCATTTCTGAGAAAAAGTTAAATGTGAAAACTTAACATTGGCGCTTTAGATGCCATGATCATTATTCAGTTGACAACAATGTATGATGTTCTAGGAATTGTTATTCAGTTGACAACAATGTATGATGTTCTAGGAATTGTTATTCAGTTGACAACAATGTATGATGTTCTAGGAATTGTTATTCAGTTGACAACAATGTATGATGTTCTAGGAATTGTTATTCAGTTGACAACAACGTATGATGTTCTATGAATTGTTATTCAGTTGACAACAATGTATAATGTTCTAGGAATTGTTAAATTAACAGTTGTTTCAATATAATAATTATGATTAAATTCCTGGACTCATTTTGATAAGAATCAGTTTAAGACGATGAATGGAATTCAGGGACATGTTATTACGGCCATTTCTGTCTCGACTTTTCAAAACATCTTGTTTTTTATTTAAATTGCTTCTCATGAACTAAATGCACTGCAACTTCCAAACTTGGATCAAAGTTGTATATTTGGTTCCGTCTGCAACCTTGAACTTTATTTTCATGGGTAAGTAACTCTGTCAATTTTTACGATGTTGTGTTTTGCTCTTATTTTCAGTCCAATCACTGTTTAATATGGATCCGCCAATTCTTTCACTATTATCCCTGGAATTTCAGTACCATTAAAAAACAGACATTTTAATAAAACTGCATTGAATACCCAGACTTTAGAATAAAATAATATGGAATTCCAGCAGGTTTATAATAGCCGTTTTAATAACAAACTAAATGCATATGGCATGTACCATTAATAACTTTTTTAATTTCTAATGTTGTCAAGCATTTTGGACCACAGCCCCACACCCCCACACCACTCCCACTCACGTGACAGTTACAGAGTGCATTGAATTTAATTTAAATGTCTCATTGTTCTCGTAGTTTGTTTACATTTACAGGTCAAGGTCACATTTTACAAATTGTAATGAAATAAAAGAATATTGATATGAAAGTGTATTGATCGTGTATTGTACGATATTTATTTAACATTCAACTTTTATGAAAAATGATGTACAAAACATTTTTAGTAAAAGTATAGCTGTATTTATATCATGCATGTAAGCGAAGCAGGTCAATGCACTCCGTAATTGTCGCGTATGTCGTATGACGGATTCGTAAAAAAAAATATTTTTGTGCAGACCTCCTTCTTGTCTGGGATATTTTGTAAGTGTTGATGGATTTCCAAGTCAGTAGAGCCTATTTTGGTAAACCAATGTTTCAGAAACGAAGACAAATGTATACCTGATCCAATCGCTGAGTGACATTTACGCTCGGACCATTAAAGAGGAAAAAAGAAAAACGAGGGTGAAATTAGCTTCCAGCCTCGTATTTATATATTCATACACTACAACACTATTTCTTCTTCTCTCTATCCCTCTTCTCTCTCTCCCCTGTAGGGATGGGGTGCTGTGCTTTGGACTGTTAAATAGCTCGACATTTGACATCACCTTAAACACTGTACTGATTAGCCTAGATAAGTTAACTGGCAAACACCCAGTTAATAATATACCCTTTGTAATCCAGTAAACAAATCTCAAATTACAATAAATGTTGTGTAAATCTATATCAGCCTTTATATATTATTTATACAAATAGTATAAATCAATATTGTGTTCATCCAATGAATATAGCAGTTGAAACATCTGAAGGTGCAATTATTTATTCTAGAGTAATCAACTGTAATAAGGAACTCCTGGTAGAAAGCAATTGTAATTATAAAGTGACACAGAATTCTTTTGTGAACACCTCAATAGTAATATCAAATTATAAAGAAACTAGAACAATTTGCCCATGGGACAGGGATGCCCCACTTTACAGCTGTCAGTCACATATAATAAAACTGTAATTAACTAAATGCAAAAAAATAGTTCAAGGTCATTCATACTGACCTACTTTTGTTAGGAACACACTTCAGTCATACAGACGAAAATGTGTGAAATTTAAAAGCTCTGCGGCATCCGGAGTTTAAGAAATGGACTTTATATAAAGGAAAACTGGAATGTATAACTTTTTTGTACGGCTGTATCGACGGACAGAAAAGGGTAACGCTATATACCTACCCACTTCTGTACAGTGAATACACAACGATAACCAACGCTATGATACTGATCGAAAGAGCAACATAAAAGCTCTGAATTTTGTAAAATTCTAAAAGTGGTAGACCTGGAAAATATTTTCATCAAATGTATATTCAACGATGCTAATGGCTTGTCATCTCGAATTACCAGACAGTTGTTGAGCTATTTTTATCCTGATGTGGAACTTGCCCTTTTTGCGATCCTTGCAATCTTATTTTCACTCACTCTTACCAACAGATTAACCAGTTTTTCTACGGTGATTCAGTAACGAATAATGTAAATTCCACATAGGACCATCTGTAGTTGGTCAATCGTTACTCCATTGTTAGAGGAACATTATATAGATTATTACATAGACAAACTAGAAATGTTGGATATCCAACTATAAATGCCCCCTCTAAACGCAAAACTTCCAAGTGTGTGACCTTGACCTTGTGGCAGGGCTTCTAAAATTTTAAAATGCAAATCGGTCCAGGTTTTTTAACTGCCGTAAGAATCGCGCTTATTTTGAAAAAATCAATAAATCGCCGTACCCCACCCACCATGTCAGCTGCATCATGATTTTTTTCCGTTCAGTCATTGATATAGAGAACTATTTAAAATGTATGTTTGTATTATATTTGTATTATTTCTAACTTACTTTATCACAATTTGTACATTTTAATGACTGACATCATGTCTTCGCTTTACTGAATGAATAATTTTCACTCAATATTAAAATTGTTGATCATTTGAGGAATTGAACCGGAAGTGTCTAATAAACCGGGTAGGTATAAAACGCGGACTAACACGTGCGTATAAGCGTTTATTTATCCTCGCTGTATTGCACTAAGCATTTTAGCGAGCAGACCTCGGTTTTAAAGTCTCATCCGAAGGAAGGACTGGTAAGGTAGGAAATACTTTTTGAAATATTTCGATAATTAACCCAAATTCGGTCCTGGCTGGGATTGAACGCGCGATCCCTGGGTTACTAAGCGGCAGTGCTAACCATTACGCCACGACGCTACCTTACTAACACGCGCGGACTAGCGGATTATATACGATTTTACATCAATTTGAGTTATATCGTTTTTCATCAATTAGCTTAATTAATACCAAATGTTACGACTAACGCAACCAATTTCGGTCCGACTTAAAAAAAAAAACGGTGTCAGGTTTGATCACTTTCCTTAATATTATACTTAAAGTTATTGTAAAAAAAAAATCAAACAAACAATTAACACATCTCGGTATTTTAATGACGCAAACAAATTTCAGTCCCAGCTTTGGCCACTTAAAAAAACAAACCGACACAAGCAAACAGGCTAACACCTTACGACTAACGGTATATCAAAGAAATCACAGACGGTAACACTCGCTTCAGTGAACCGACAGAACGCGTGATATACTTTCACTGATCACACATCAAAGGCGTGCTACATGGCTATAGACTCTTCCGGAAAACTCCCTACTATCGGTAATGGTTTAGTCCAAATTGACCTACTTTCGCACAGCGAGTGACAAAAAATCGTGTTATGGATCAAAGAATATTGCCGCAAGGCATATTTCAAGGAGTGTATAGGGTAATTGTAGATTTTTTAACGACCGATAGATAAAATATCTGGGACCGATTTTAACAGAGATTTTGAAAAGAAAATCGGTCCGGAGAAACAGAATTCGGTCTCCCGGACCGAGAAACCGGCGATTTTAGAAGCCCTGCCTTGTGGTCATAGGTGATCAGAAATATGACGGAATGTTTTTGTACGATCTTAGTAATCAACAAATAAAATATGAAAATAATTTGTGAAGGCATTTTGAGAATATGAGCAAAAACGACATATGGACAAACGAACGGACAAGGCCAAAACAGTATAGCCCCCACCAATTATGGCAGAGGCATAATAAAAATATATATATAAATACATGTGAAAGGTGTAAAGATGTCTTAAGTGTATATTGATTTGTTAATGGCCAGCATTCATTGCGACAGACAGGTGCTTTCATTGCATGTGTTTCCATCAAACATGCAAATTTATCAAGACTTTTTGGGTCTATTATTTCTAAGTTTGATACCATAAACGAAAGTCTGTGAATGGTCATATCTCGACCGGTTTAGAATATAATATCACAGTGTGTCCCTTTTCCTGTAAAATGTCATCTGTTTTGTAAATAACTTACATATCTCCTATCTTCCGCAGGGGTGCGAACCTTTGCTGATGTTCCTTTTCTCACTCTGTTTCCTCCCTGAATGCCTCTATTTGCTGGAGGATTTATGTTTCCTTCCTAAAGAAAGTAACAACAGTGAAATTGAAAAATCATCATTTTTTTAATTATTAGTTTATTGTGTTATCTGTACCTTTGCGAGGTATTGTTAACTTGAAAGTTTATTACGTAAATCATACTTGTGCATTTACTGTGTTACCTGTACTTGTGAATTTACTGTGTTAACTGTACTTGTGAATTTATTGTGTTAACTGTAGTTGTAAATTTATTGTGTTAAACATACTTGTTAATTTATTGTGTAAACCATACTTGTGACTTTATTGTGTAAACCATACTTGTGACTTTATTGTGTAAACCATACTTTTGAATTTACAGTGTTAACTGTACTTGTGAATTTACTGTGTTAACTGTACTTGTGAATTTATTGTGTTAACTGTACTTGTGAATTTATTGTGTTAACTGTAGTTGTAAATTTATTGTGTTAAACATACTTGTGAATTTATTGTGTAAACCATACTTGTGACTTTATTGTCTAAACCATATTTTTAGATTTACAGTGTTAACTGTACTTGTGAATTTACTGTGTTAACTGTACTTGTGAATTTATTGTGTTAACTGTACTTGTGAATTTATTGTGTTAACTGTAGTTGTAAATTTATTGTGTTAAACATACTTGTGAATTTATTGTGTAAACCATACTTGTGACTTTATTGTCTAAACCATATTTTTAGATTTACAGTGTTAACTGTACTTGTGAATTTACTGTGTTAACTGTACTTGTGAATTTATTGTGTTAACTGTACTTGTGAATTTACTGTGTTAACTGTACTTGTGCATTTATTGTGTTAAACATACTTGTGAATTTATTGTGTAAACCATACTTGTGACTTTATTGTGTAAACCATACTTTTGAATTTACAGTGTTAACTGTACTTGTGAATTTACTGTGTTAACTGTACTTGTGAATTTATTGTGTTAACTGTACTTGTGAATTTACTGTGTTAACTGTACTTGTGCATTTATTGTGTTAAACATACTTGTGACTTTATTGTCTAAACCATATTTTTAGATTTACAGTGTTAATTGTACTTGTGAATTTACTGTGTTAACTGTACTTGTGAATTTACTGTGTTAACTGTACTTGTGAATTTATTGTGTTAACTGTAGTTGTAAATTTATTGTGTTAAACATACTTGTGAATTTATTGTGTAAACCATACTTGTGACTTTATTGTGTAAACCATACTTTTGAATTTATTGTGTTAACTGTACTTGTGAATTTACTGTGTTAACTGTACTTGTGAATTTATTGTGTTAACTGTACTTGTTAATTTATTGTGTTAAAACATACTTGTGACTTTATTGTGTAAACTGTACTTGTGAATGTATTGTGTAAACTGTATTTGCAAATGTATATTGTCAGCTGTACTTGTGAATTTATTGTGTTAACTGTACTTGTGAATTTTACTGTGTTAACTGTACTTGTGAATTTATTGTGTTAACTGTACTTGTGAATTTATTGTGTTAACTGTACTTGTGAATTTATTGTGTTAACTGTACTTGTGAATTTACTGTGTTAACTGTACTTGTGCATTTATTGTGTTAAACATACTTGTGACTTTATTGTCTAAACCATATTTTTAGATTTACAGTGTTAACTGTACTTGTGAATTTACTGTGTTAACTGTACTTGTGAATTTACTGTGTTAACTGTACTTGTGAATTTACTGTGTTAACTGTACTTGTGAATTTATTGTGTTAACTGTAGTTGTAAATTTATTGTGTTAAACATACTTGTGAATTTATTGTGTAAACCATACTTGTGACTTTATTGTGTAAACCATACTTTTGAATTTATTGTGTTAACTGTACTTGTGAATTTACTGTGTTAACTGTACTTGTGAATTTATTGTGTTAACTGTACTTGTTAATTTATTGTGTTAAACATACTTGTGACTTTATTGTGTAAACTGTACTTGTGAATGTATTGTGTAAACTGTATTTGCAAATGTATATTGTCAGCTGTACTTGTGAATTTATTGTGTTAACTGTACTTGTGAATTTACCTGTGTTAACTGTACTGTGTGAATTTATTGTGTTAACTGTACTTGTGAATTTATTGTGTTAACTGTACTTGTGAATTTATTGTGTTAACTGTACTTGTGAATTTATTGTGTTAACTGTACTTGTGAATTTACTGTGTTAACTGTAATTAGTGAATTTATTGTGTTAACTG